>PISW01013705.1:0-24814 GCA_004023785.1 Mungos mungo
TCTGTCTTTTCCTAACTGGTTTATATCACTTAGCATAATACCCTCCAGTTCCATCCTTGTTGTTACAAATGGCAAAATTTCATTTTTTTCATCACTGAGTAGTATTCCGTTGTATACATATACCACATCTTCTTTGTCCATTCATCAGTTGATGGACATGTGGGCTCTTTGCATAATTTGGCGATTATTGATAGCACTGTTATAAACATTAGGGATACATGTGCCCCTTCAAGTCAGTATTTTTGTGTTCTTTGGATAAATTCCTAGTAGTGCAATTGCTGGAAAACAGTATGGAAGTTCCTCAAAAAACCAGCTTCATGACCTCAGGTTAAGGGTGCTGGTTCTGGGGTCAAATCTCTGTACTTCAAGCTGTGACTTCATGGATAGGTTGCTTAAACTCTCTGAACCTCAACTTGCTCAAATATGAAATAGGGACAATACATTCCCTACATCTTAGGGCTGTCATGAAGGAGAAGCCATGCCCATAAAGGATGTAGAACAAAGTCTTTGGAACTGCTTGCCTTCCTACTACTCTTCTGTGTCCATCTCCTCCACGTAACTGGGAATCACACATCTCTGTGGCCAATGCCATGGGCTCTCATAGGATTAAAATAAATATGTTTCTTCTGCCCTGAGCACTGGCGCATGTCCTCCTACCATGGGAGATGGTACACCTCAGCCTGGTGGACATACATGTATGCCCTTGGGAGTGTCAATCCCCCTTCTCTTTGACCACTAGGCTCTAAACTCAAGGAATTCAGAAAATGTGTTGAATGTTAACTTCTCTGGGCTCATGAGGCTCTTTTAGCCCTGCTCTCTCCTTTGATCTAATCTCCATCTTTATTTTTCTAATTGTATTAATAATGGGTTGTTGTTGTTTAAAGAATCACTTCAAATTTAATTGTAGCCAGGCAGAGGAGCGTTAAATAAACAGTGAGCAGCTCTTTTTGTTTTCACTTAGAGAAAAGATGCCAAAGCAAGGCCACCACAAAAACAGAGTAGGAAAACAGCAACACCCTCGGCTATGCAGTACATGTCTACACCCAAACTGCAGCTTGGTGTTGCTTTTTGACTAAGAGAGGGGAGGCGATAAGGCTCTGTCTTGTCCAGGAGATGAAAAGGTCTATTGTTTGGTTCTGTGGTCAGAGGCATCAGGAACATACACCTTTCATCTGCTCCCCCGTTTCTGCCTGGTAAGTGGCACCGCCTAGGCTCATACAGCAGAAAGGAAGTGGAAACTGAAGCCCAGTTTTGTTAAGCATAACATTTTCACTCAGAGGCTATTTCTAGAACATTCCATCCAGCAACTCAGAAGCTTATATTTCACATCAAACAAAGGACAACTTCTGGTGAAGTAGAAATCCACACCTTCCTTTCAGCCACAAAAACAAAGGCCAGGACAGCCAAGAAGTTCCAAATACTGAACCATCCTTTCTTATGTCATGTCATATGAATGAGCCCTGATTAAAACTAGGTTTGGTCACACCTCTTTTTTTTATGTTTTTTATTTATTTTGAGAGACAGAGACAGTGAGAGCAGAGGAGGGTCAGAGAGAAAGGGAGACACAGAATCTGAAGCAGGCTCGAGGCTCTGAGCTGTCAGCACAGAGCCTGACGCAGGGCTCCAACCCACGAACCATGAGATCATCACCTGAGCTAAAGCCAGATGCTTATCCGACTGAGCCACACAGGCACCCCTTGTCACACTTCTTAAAAGAAAAAAGCTGGTGAGGCCAGGCAGGACTATTTTATTTGTTTATTTATTTTAAGGCAGAAAGGTTTCTGTCTCAACTCCATTTCTAAAACCCTCTAGCCTGACTCCTGTGGCCACCTTCACTATGGCCTACACTCAGTGCGTATCTCATTCTCTGCAAGGTCTGCAGGCCCAGGGGAAGGCAGGGAACAGGAGCAACAGCAGGAGCCCTGGAGGGGAAGGGACAAGTGAGTGCTCCTGGTTGACCTGCCCCAGAAGGCCTCTAGAAGTCAGGCAGCACCTCTTATATGGGGCCAGGAAGAGAAGCGCTGGCGGGGTGCGGGGGGCAGCCTGAGGGCACATTCAACTCCCCTTTGTGACCAAAGGAGAGCACAGAGGTCCTTCTGGAGTAATGTAGCCAGTTTGGTGCTGACTGCATGCTGGGCTTGGTCCACCCAAGCACTGCTCCTCCCTAAAGGTCTCCCTGATGTGCCACTTCCTGTAAGAACGCATTCCCTGTTTCATTTTCAATTGTATTTTGCACTCCTTGTAAGAAGCTTCAAAGATAGAAATTAGGCAAGCCATAAATAAATGAGCCAGGGAAGGAAGTTCTCACACAATCGCATCTGTGCAACAGCCTGGCCTGTCTGACCTATGCCAGTGAGAAAGTCAGAACAGGCCAAAGAGAGATCAAGTCCAAAGGTCAAATGTGCAATTGCCAACCCTCTGCCCACATTAATCATGCACATAACAGTTTGCAGAGGGCTCAATGTGCCCCGTGGAACCATACTTCACTGCAGTTCGACAAAGGCTGGATGAGGCAAAGGAATGCTCACTGGCCAGGAACCCATAAATGTGGCCAAGAACCCACAGACACAACCAGGAACCCACAGACACGACCAGGAACCCACAGACATGGCCAGGAACCCATAAACGTGGCTAGGAATCCACAAGACATGTCTAAGAACCCACAGATGTGGCCAGGAACCCACAAGACATGTCTAAGAACCCACAGACATGGCCAGGAACCCACAGACGTGGCCAGGAGGCAAGCCTATGCAAGGAAACAGAGGTGGGGCACCAACATCTCTCCTCATTTAGGACGGCAAGACAGGGGAGGAAAGTGTATGTTGGGATGACAAGTGGGGAAAGGAGCAGGAGCCTGGGAACACTGCCTTTCAGTAGCTGATTATCAGCCTAAGATATTTAAGATTTATTCTTGCAACTCAGTCAGCTGTTTGTAAGCTGTGCCAGAGGCCTTTTAGCTTACAGATAGAACTTTTAGAGCCTTCTGGTGAGTTGGGCCATGGTGAGAGGCACCAAAGCAGCCCTGGAATGACTCTGAGGAGACAGTTGGGTCCTGGCTCCCCTACAAGGCAGCCCAAGTCAAGGGGCATTTGTAGCCTGTTTGTTGATGGTGTACCTGTCACGGTTTTCAAAGAATGACCAAGACATCATGCCCTAATTCCTCACATGATCTCTTTTCATGGGAGGCCAGAGCATGGGGGGGTTCAACGAGGGGCTAAATGTTTTTAGTGATAACAGGAAACATATGCCCTAATCAAAAAGGGGGTCTCCTGGGGCACCTGGGTGGCTCAGTTGGTTAAGCGTCCGACTTCAGCTCAGGTCATGATCTCACAGTCTGTGGGTTCGAGCCCCACATCGGGCTCTGTGCTGACAGCTCAGAGCCTGGAGGCTGCTCAGATTCTGTGTCTCCCTCTCTCTCTGCCCCTCCCCTGCTCACTCTCTGCTCTGTCTCTCAAAATATAATAAAGACATTAAAAAAATTAAAAAAAAAAGAAGGGGGTCTCCTAAGGCTCCCTGGCAGTCTCTTGGAACATAGAGGAGATTTAGGCAAATTTTGAACCGCAAATTCAAAGGTACTGGCAAGGAAAAGGCATAGTTCTCACCTAAACTGCAATAAAAACCACAGCCCTGGACCTCCCTGGCCAGCTGACTGCCACTGCTGGCTTTCTTCCAAAGGCTTTTCTCTTAAAATCGAGGGTTGTGCTTTTTGCCTATGGCCATCAGTAGTGACATAAATGGCTCTGCTGGGGCACATCTTTGTCACCCTCAGATGCAGGGTCCAATCCATGACCCACACGTGCATATAGTGCAATGTGTAGGCTCAGGGCTTTACAAGACTGTGACACTCTGGCCCTCCACAGCTGGTGCTACATGAGTCCAGCCTGCATCACCACCACACCTGGCCTGACATTAACTAAACAGAGTAGGGAGAGGCACCTGGGTGGCTCAGTCTGTTAAGCCTCTGACTCTGGATTTCCATTCAGGTCATGATCTCATGGTTCATGGGATCGAGCCCTGCATAGGGATCTGCTCTAACAGGATGGAGTCTGTTTGGGATTCTCTCTCTCCCTCCCTCTTTGCCCCTCCACTGCTCTCTCTTTCTCCCTCAAAATAAATAAATAAGCATTTTATAAAATCAGCAGAGAGAATAATCTGCATTTATTGCTATGCCATAGCTATTTGGTGGTAAGTAATAGCCCTCCTTCCCCAGAGGCTGTGGAACATCTACTCTGCTTGCAGGTAACTCCTGTGTTAGTCCTTCTCACGCCCATTCTGGTGGGTTGGTCATGTCTATCAAACATGCCTGGTACAATGGGTCAAAGGCAAAATGTGCCTTCAGGTTGGGCATCCTAAGGATGGCTGGGCAGCGGGACTTCCTCCTATCATAAGATAAGAAGTGAGCCTATTTCTCAGTTGTGGCCCTGAACCCTGAGCTGAAGAAAGAAAGCAGCTGAACACAGTAAGGTGGGGACCAGGAATAGCTCACAAGCACCTGGCCTAGAGGATGGGCAGTGGACTCAGAGGAGCAAATTAAGAGCTGTCAGCTGGTGATTTCACACGGGAGCTTGAGCTGTCACCTCCCTCAGGTATGCTAACTGCAGCCCCAACCCTGTACCTATGGATAAGGACACCCAAGTTCTCCAAGTGCATTATATGCTAAAAATAATGACAATGTATACTCAAAAGCTTCCATGAAAGATAAAACTGTAGGTATTAAAAAATTATTGCTCCCAGAATACAGTCTACAAAAATATTTTTATAAGAGCAAGCCTTGGCAGACAAATGGGTAAACAAAATATGATCTATCCATACAATGGAGTATTATCCATCCTTAAAAAGGGAGGAAATTCTGACTTGTGCTACAACATGGGGGAACCTTGAGCACATATGCTAAGTGAGATAAACCAGACACAAAAAGGCAAACACTGTGTGATTCCACTTGTGTGAGGTCCCAGAGTCATGAGATTCACAGAGCCCTCTGCAGTAGGACGGCGGGCACCAGGGGCTGGAAGAGTGGGGATGGGGACTGGATGTGTCATGGAAACACCGTTTCAGTTCTGCAAGACGAAAAAGTCCTGAAGATGGATGGCAGTGATGGTTGCACAACGACATGGATGTATTTAACACCACTGAACTGCATACTTAAAGAATACTCAAAATGGTAAAATCTATGTGTATTTTATAAAAAATATATATTTCCATGCCAATTTAAATCAAGTTCTAGAAGACGATCAGCTAAGTGTGTGACTCTGCAGTCTGACCCGCCTCTGCCCCCATGAGGACATCCAATGGAGAGGAGTGGGGAGATGGAATGAGGGGAGGCCCCCAAGGGTGTGCATGGGTGGCTCCCTGCAGCCCTACAGTCATACAACCAGCTCCAGTGTCAGAACACAGCACGGCTCTCAGGCCTTGGGGTTCCTTTCCCAGGAGGGAAAGGGCACAGGGTTCTGCAGCTCCCTGACCAGATGTGGGTGATTTACTCCCTGGGACTCAGGTTCCTCCTCCGCAAAGGGGATCTGATCACTTTAACACAGAGGGCTGGTTTGAGTTATGAATTCAGCGAGACCATGAGGCCTGTGAACACTGTGCCTTGGTGTTCCTCAGTCTGGGAAGCAGGTTTTCGAACCCCCTTTCCTATGTTTCAGGGCTGGAGTTGGCCAGGGGGGAATTTGCTCAGGACCCGGAAGGCAGCAGTGAGGCAGCCGCAGCTACGCTCTTTGGGTCACATCACAGGCAGGGGCTGCAGGGCCTGGTGGCTCCCACCTTGCTCTCCCCTCCATGCTGCAACCAGGTCTGGGCTCTCCCTGGAAGGCTGACGTGCTCACCGCTCAGATTAACTACCTAGCTTCGCCTTCTAACCCTCTCCTCCTCAGTGACCGTGTATGATCATGCGTACGGTCATGACACACAGGGAACTTAAGGAGCCTTGGAACTTGGCACTGTGCACTGACTCGAATGCCCACGCGCCCTCCTGCGGCCCTGGCAAGGCACGAACCAAGCACACATCTGCAGCTTGGAGTGGACCCCCTATGGCATGTTCCTCAGGATTCCTCACATCCCACCTCCCACATCAGAAGAAGGAAACGAGACAAACTGGAACAACCTGGGCACAAATTCCAGCTCACCACTCTACCCTCAGAAACGACTGTGAGGGATGTCTCCTGTGAGGTCAAAATGGTAAGAACACGGCATGGGTAAGACTCCAGAAGCAGCATCCAGCATCACAGGCAAGAACAAGTCTCCACCACTGGGACCCCAGCATCAGTGACAAAGAATCTCATCCAAGTAGCTTCTCACCAGAAGCAGGGAGCAAGCGTCTGAGTCAGGTGGCTCTCCACAGAGCACATGCTCCCAGGACACACACAGCTTAAATGGGCTCATTTTCCTCCTGCTGCTCTTCTGAAGGTTTAAAGTGGTTTGTGAAGAGGTCAGCTAAACTTCATGTTTTACAGATCATCTAGCCTCATTGATTTTCATCAAAATATTTCTTCTTGAGAGGCGCCTGGGTGGCCCAGTCAGTTAAGCAGCCGTCTTTGGCTCAGGTCATGATCTCACGGTTTGTGGGTTCAAGCCCCGCGTCAGACTCTGTGCTGACAGCTAGCTCAGAGCCCGGAGCCTGTCTTCAGATTCTGTCTCCCTCTCTCTCTGACCCTCCCCTGCTCACGCTGTCTCTCTCTCTCTCTAAGAAATCATATAAGCATTTAAAAAATGTCCTTCTTGATAGAGCAACTCCCTTTCTCTGTGTTAAATTGACTGTTGGGATTTTAACCAAGAAAATAACTATGTAATGAAGACTCCTTCTCCCTTCTCCCAGGACCCAAAGCTGCCTTCTCCCTCTCCCACCCCTTCCACACCTGGCATTAGCAAGGGGCTGAACTACAGACTTGTTATCACAAAAGTGACAAATGCTCGGGGAGTGGGGGGGGGGGCGGGTAGAGACAGAGACAGAGACACATGAAACGCTTTAGCACCGTAAATTGTGACACAGATGGAACTTCATAATCTCAGCTGAATCTTGAATGCTGCTCATTTTTTTTAAGGCCAGAATTACTAGATTTAGAAGTATAAAAGTTGTGTCCAAGATTATTTGATGTCTCATTCTGCCACTAAAGAGACGTGTGACTGGAGTGATTTGCCAGTTCTCACAGAATGTGAATCCCTGCCAGAACAGGCAGCCTGGCCTGATCCACAGCTCTGCCCGAGGTCATTTCTGCCCCCACCCTGTATCTCTGTGGCTCCTCCACTGGGCATTCCAGTTCCGAAGTCTCCCTCCTTACCTCTCCACTCACCACAGCCTCAGCCCCCTGATACCCACAGACGTTGTTGCCTTGGCAGATGAGGAAGCAAGATGAGGGGGGCAGTGGCTGGCTGAAGGTCATGGACTTGAGTAGCCAAACCCCAGCATTCTGAAGGTAGAGTTCACAGAAGGGCTGAGTGTGTCAGCTAGAAGGTCAGGCTGATACATTCTTCCAGAGGAAGTCAACAGTCAGATGTCCTCCTTCAAAAAAGGTCCTTATCTTTCTGCTTCATGTCAACAGAATGCCTAATCCTGTCTTACTGCTCATTCCTGCAGCACCTGGCAGTCCTGGACCTCACTCCTATCTCTCAACATCTCTGCTCCTTGGTTTTCAGAGCCTTGACCTCTTCAGGCTCTTGCCTCACCCTTGTGGCCCATGGGCTCATCCTCCATTCAACCATCATGGTGGGTGTTCCCAGAAGGAGTATCAGAGTCCTTCTGCCTAGTTCCTCCATCACCCATCATAGGTGCCCTATTCCCTTCTGTGGTTTTAACTATAAACCATATGTTGAGAGCTCTATTTCCAGTCTATGTCTTAGCCTGTTTTGTCCAACCACCTGCTGATGTTAGATGTAGCACTGGTACAACAAGCCTGTACATCTAAGACAAATCATAAAAACATCGTCTTCCTCTCTTCAAACCTGATCACCTGCCTATTGTCCCTCTTTCATTTACTCAAACCAAAAACATGGGGCTCGTTTCAGACTCTCTCCCTCCCCTGGTCCCCACATTCATCTCAATCATCAAACCTTGCCTCAGGGATTGACCTCAAACCTCCTCAAGAGGTTACTCAGGCAGCCTTTTCTGTGTTCTATCACCTGCCTGGATTACTAAAATAACCTCCTAACTGGTTGCATGGTCCCTAACCATGCCTCTCTGCCAGCACCACACTGTAATCATGGTGATAATGTCCTGTTGCTCTTTAAGACCATCCCATTGTTTCCTACTCAAGGAAAAGGATAAAGTCAGACTTTATGTGGCACATGAGGCGCCCATTGACCTGATCCCAACTGCCTGTCTACATTCACAGTTTGCAGTCCTGGCATCACCCTAAGGGGCCTGCTGTAGCCAACATAGCTGGCACCTACCTGACACCTATACCTCTCCACCAACCCCCATCTTTCTTGCTTTAAAAACCCGTTCCTGAGACAGAGACTGAAAATGCCCAGAACTCACTTTCCCAGATTACCTTGCAGATCTTATGGCCACATTCCCCACCAGTGAAATGCAAGGGGATGATCTTCTTCTCTTATAAATGGAGGACACCTCGAGGAGTGTTGACCCTTCCATCCTATCATTGGACTTTGTCACTGAAGAACGTGATGCCTGAACTGTATCAGTCATCTTCTACTGTGAGGGACACCCTGTGTGTGGTAAGTAGGGCAGAGAGGTAGGAAGAGCTTGCATCCCTGATGACCTCTTTAAGCCCAGGACTAATCCTGAGACCACTGACTCCAAGAGTTCTTGACAAATGATATCATGAGTTTCCCTATGATTTAAACCACTTTCAATTGGGTTTCTGTTACTTGCAGCCAAGAGCATCCAAATGATGCATCTACCTATGTTATTAGATTCTCTGAACTTTCCCTCCAGACTGTGTCCTCTGCCTACTCAGAAGGCCATTCCTACCTGCTTAACTCTCAGAGCAGGGTCTCCTCCAGGGAGCCTGGGAAGATGTCTGTTTTGTCATTTGTCACATCATATTCCAACCACCTTCCTTCCCCACCAGATAAAAGCTGCCTTGTGTCTGGCTCTCCCCTATTTGTTCAGTGCCCAGCCTGGGGCAGTGGTTGTGCCACAAGCTCATCAGCTTCCATCTCATTTCTCCAACCAGACAGTAAGGCAACACCAGGCCTTCCTTGGCGCTATAATTAACCCCCACAATCTGCCAAAGTGAACAAAATGGATTTGGTTTTAGATTTTTATACTGTTTTTCTTGTCAGAGACATAAATGAAAGGCCGTACAAATTGGGATTGATAATTAGCCATGATTGATCAAATAGTTTCCTCACTTAGGGCACCTGTATTAAGATTTAAATTGAAGCCAATTTACCTTCCTTAGCCTTGTCTGGGGAGGCTTACTTCATGTGATTGGACAGACAGGAGTAAAAGAAACAGGGAGAGAATTCCAAATGACACATCAGTGTCTGGGACCCTGACAAGTCATCTAGAAGCCCAACAAAACCATACCCAACCCAGGGCCATTATTCTGAGCCATCATCAGGAAAACCATACACACCAATCCATTCACCAAACACAAAATCACCCTCAAAGCTTGGACACCTTTCTGGAATTCCAGAGCTAGCCCAGCTGTGCCAAAGCAAGTACTCACTGCATTGCTTATTGAATCCCACAGAATCTGCATTCAGGTTTCTAAGGTGACAGATTGGTGGGGAACTGTGAAAGATTATCATTTGTCTCTGCATCTTTAATACTCTCCATGACCATGGTGTGCTAAATTCACCTCTCCTCATCTGCAATGGCCTCTTAGCTCTCCTGATGCCTGCCTTCCTGATAAACCCTTGCACAGGCTGATTCCTACCCTCTCTCTACGTGTCCCCTCACCCCTCTTATGTTTTACTTCAACAAGGCCCTTACTATTTCCTCTCCATATTTCTACCCTCTCCAGGGCTTCGCTCTGCCTTCACTGCTGTTTGTAACACCTCTCGATTTAGCATCATCTGTGAATTTCATTAAATTGCTGTTTACTGATGCTTCCAGCATCATTAATAAAGATGTTAAACAAAACCGAGGCTGTAACCAATGCCTGATGCAATGGTGGCACACATCCCCTCCCCACTTCCCATCCTGCTATTTAGCATGGCCACCTCTCTGCTTTTTATCTCTGCCACTGAGCTGTCCCCAATCAGCTTTCAGACCAAGCGGCGGGGCTCAACCCTCCTTTAATTGAGCTTAATTCTGCAAGTAATGTTTTCTCCAGAGGCCTCACAGATATGCATAAATGGGTGTGTTAACCAAAGCAGATGCATTCTTTATAGAAGACCAGAGCCAAGGGCCATCAGCAATCCCCACATGCTGAGAGGGGACAGAGCTAAACAGAGGCCTCACGCACACCTGGGCACGTAGCTGAGAGAGCCTGGAAGGGTGCCTTGGTACATAAGGACAGCAATAACTCCACCACAAGGAAACATGGTTTTCCTCTTTTCAATTAAAAAGTAAGTTTTTTACCTGGGTTTATAAATTAATTTTTTAATTTAAAATACTATGTTTTATAATGACTCATATTTTAAAAATGGGGACAGTAAAAAGCATTTCTCCCTGCCTGAACCAAGAGAACCTCAGTAGGAAACCCAACTTCCTTCCCTTGACTGTTCTCATGGAAGTTCACCAGACACCATCTCCCCAGTTAGTCCAGCCCAGCCCAGGTACCTCCCTGGGTTGGGAAAACCTGTTAACTTCCCTGCCCAGATCATTTGCTCCATGCTCAGATGCCCATTCTAATTGTTCAGTTCCTGTCACTCCAGACAACTTTGTCCCCCAGGGACTTGGTCTCCAGTACCAACCATGACACTCACCATAAGGCAATTTTGAAAATAGCATATAGCCTCTCTGGGCTTAATTCCCACAGACAAGGATGAAGAGCTGAGAAGAACAGTAGTTCCCACTTTGCACTTTAATGGAACAGTAACATTAAAAATCTTGAAATTGTACTTCTAGGTTTATGCTCAAAAACATAAAAGCAGAAACACAAACAGATATTTGTAGGCCCATGTTCCCAGCAGCATAATTCACAGAACCAAAAGGTGGAAACAACCCAAATTCCCATCGATGGAAGAACAGACATGCAAAATGTGGTCTATACATACAACGGAATATTATTCAGCCTTTGAAATGAAGAACATTCTGACACATGCTACAACATATGGTATGATTCCACTTACGTCAGCACTCAAATCCATGGAGACAAAGTATAACAGAGGTTAGCAGGGGGCTGGGTGAAGGAGGGAATGAGGAACAACTGTGGAATGCATACAGGATTTCTGTTTGGGATGATGAAAAAAGTCTGGAAATGGGTCATGGTAGTGGCTGCACAATACCATGAATGTTAATGCCACTGAATTACACACTTAAATAAGGCTAACATGGTAAATTTCGTATTATGCACATTTTGCCACAATAACTCACAATAGAAAGACCATTTTAACACCAAAAAGGTGAGTGGACAGAAAGCTCAAAAGGAAGGAAAAATCTGCCCTAGGGAGAGTGGGCACCTTTACTCATATAATGTGACAAAGAGGCTGCACATGTGCATGCACATCTCACACTGTTTTCATTCCCCCCTCGCCCTCAGGGCCAGGGCCAGAGCCACTGGCAGTGGCTCAGGTAAGCCAACTGTACCCATCTCTCCCCAATTCAGTGATGACACATTGGTGGCTTGGATTCAGCTGTGATGGAAGTCTTTATGCCCCCAAATTGGCGTATGCTATCAGGTCTTTTTTGCAGAGAACTGACCATTAACTATTGGCCAGCACACCCCTGTAGCCAAGAGTAGTTGGTCATGGTTGACAAAGTCACCTGTGTGTGACCTGACCTGAGGGAACTTCTGAATCTGATGACCTTTTGGTTTTCTTATAGCCCAGAAATACCTTATGACTCTGCAGGATATCAAATCATCAAGTGACAGCTACACAGGTACAGTGGCAGCCAGGCCACAGTGCAGAGGGAGCAAGACAGAACTGCTAGGTCTTCTTCATGTCCCCTTTGCATAAATTGTTCACCAAAGGCCCAACATGCTCATCTTTAGAATGAGCAGGTGGCTAAGTAAACACAGAGCCAACCCCAGACTAGCATACTGAGAACACTGGCTGTGCCCACAAAAAGACCTTGTCCAACTTGGAGCATTAGGAAAAGATGGGCAAAGTATGTGGGTTTGGTGTGGGGCACCCAATGCCATGGTCAACTCCATCCACTCTGGGTGCATCCTCATCAATGCTGGACCTCCATGGGAGCCCCTCTGCCAAATGCACTTCTGTCAGATGAACTAGATCTCTCAGACCTTCTCCATCCACCCACAATGGCCCTCTTTAAGGATCTTCGAAACAACTAAGTGTCCTGGTTATCTACTGGTGCATAACAAATGAGCCCAAAACTCAGTGGCATAAAACAACAGTCAGTTTTGCCTAAAAACATGAAACTTTAACAGGGTTTGTCAGGAACAGTACATGTCTGCTCCACATGAGAACAGCCTTGCCGGTCAGTCAGAGCCAGAGAATCTGCCCATGGGAAGCCCACTTGAGGGGCAGGCACATGATGCTGACTGTTGGAACTTAGCCAGGACTATCAGCTGGGGGCCTTGGCTCCTCCCCACATGGGCCTTTCCTCAGGGCTGCTTGGGCTTCCTCACTGGATGGCCAGGTTCCAAGCGTGAGTGTTCCAAGAGATGAAGTGCAAACTGCTGGTCTCTGAAGGCTAGACCCAGAAATTGGCAGAGTCACTTCTGCTATAATCTATGGGTCAAAGCTGTCACACAGGGTCCAAGTTCAAGTGGGAGGAATATTCCCCCACCTCTGGATGGCCAGAGGGTCCACATATATGCATCCATCTTGAACCCACCACCTCTAGATATGAGCTAAAACTTCAGCTCTGCTACATGAGTCACTTAGGAACCACAGGATAGTCACATCATGTCTTAGAAGAGCTTACACTCAGGGTGCAAGTTCCATGAAGGCTGACTAAGTGGCCAGCTCAGTGCCTGGCATAGGCATTCAGTAAGTGTTTGCTGTACTGTTAAATTTAACAAGTCCCATGCTTTGTCTTTCCAATCACATCAGAATTCTAAAAACAAGGGTAGGGGTGGAGGGGGAGGGAGAGAAGATTACCAACTGCATATGAGCCAAAGAAAGAATTCCCAATTAGAGCAAAACTAATCTGAGATGCCGGGGGGAAATGAGGACAGAGGGAAACAACCATGTGTCAGTCTATTAGACTGGCCCCCAACAATATGAGATATGGTTTAATAAAAAAAGCAGACAGAAAGAAAATGGTGCCATTTAAATGGATCAAAATCAGTTATTAACCAGACTAAAGTTGATTTTAGCCACTTGCAAAATTACATGCCCAGTGTAGTCCCACATATGTCTTACTATGTGTTTTACCTGCAAGAAAGATAGCTTCCTAAATTCTGCAGGTGGCCGTTACATCATGCAGCAGCTGCACCCCTGCAAACAACATTAGGGCTCCACTGCATCTGTATTATTCACAACTTCAATAACCTAACAACACACAAACAGCATTCTGTTCCTTACAGAAACACTGTTTCACTGTAAAATTCCAGGACACACATCTTTCCAAAGGCAGATGGCTCTGCTGCATAACATTATTATATATATAATTACTTACATCACAAATATTTTCAAAATCGAAACTACTAAGCTTTCTTGCTGTCTCTTTTTCTTATGCTGTCTCCATAGCAACCTGCCTCCCCTGCCCCCAGAGACAAAGAGAACACAGAAGACATCTTTAAATTGGCATAAATTAGAGACAAATTCTTCATTTAATCAGATACACAGCTTACTCTAATGATTACCATACACCAGAATTATCCAGAAATAATAATTGCAGCTCATAAAAATGAACCTCTGTAAACAGACCTCTGTGTTTACACTCGATGACAGCATAATTATAAAACATGATGCCCGGTCTTCTCTCACCATTGCACCCTCATCCACCCGTTTACCACCCTCTGTAACCCCTTGCGCCCCTCCGTCTGAGAGAATCACATGCAGCCCCGTAGCCTTTCCTCCCGGTGCTGTAGGACAGGCCCTGCCCCGGCGCCTGAGGGCTCCCGGATGGCTCTTCCCCCTGCAGAGGCAGAGCCCAGGCAGGCACAGGTGTGCCAATGTTGATTTCAGACATGAAACAGACTTACTAACCTGGGCAAAAAGGTGTTAAGAAGGCTCTCAATTAACTTTGGTACTGATACAGAGACAGACCTGCAAGAGGTAAGGGACTCTCCATTTCTCCTGACATAAACCTTGTTGTAGGTGACATGTTGATGGTAACCCTGGTCATAGAGTGTCATCTCCAGGCAGGGAGGGCCCACTGCCCTCCCATTCATGCACTTCAGCTCACTAAATTCCTAGAGAGTGACCACAGAGCCCGAAGGCCAACCTCAGAGTCCAGGCGACAGTTCCCTTGGCGGTCCCAGCTCCTGGACGGACTCCAAACACTTAAAGTAAACACTATCAGCTCAGCATGGCACAGAGCTGTGAGAAACACACGTCTACTTTTCTCTTTTCAGTAAACAAAGAATGCATAACCTTCCATGGTTTCTATGGAAAAAAAGGAAGGAGAAAGACGGTCCAACAGTGTCAGACACACAGGTACACAGAGCTTTCTCCTGTGGAGAAATGCGGAGGCAGGGGGCCTCGCCAGCAGCAAACGAGGCAACCTGCCCCAAATGCCAGCTTTGAAGAGGGCACATTCTGTGGAAAGTCTGCCACCAGCCAACTGCTTGGAGAAACTCGTGGCAGACAAGCGACTACTCCAGCCCACATGTGAGAAACGTGCCCTTCTCCACCCCCAAAAGTTATTTTCGTTGTGAGTGTACATAGTCACATAAGTTGCTCTACTTTAAAAGTTGGGCTTTGCAAATCATTTAACTGGAACACAATAAAGCCTTCGTTTGGCCCCATTTCCAATTTGGAGAAAATACAAGGAACTGAGAAACAAGTTAATGACCAGAACGCAAATCCAGAATGCAGGACATTTCACAAAATAATTATTGGCCTGGTGTCTTCAAAAGGTCAATGCGTTAGAAAACAAGGTTGAGAAGACTGTTCTAGACAGTGGTTCTCAAACAAGGGCAATGTGTCTGCCAGCAATGTCTGGAGATGGTTCTGGCTGTCACAACAGAGGCAGGCAGTGTAAACAGTATCTGGAAAAGAGAGGCAGAGAGGGTTACCTGCCCCACAACAGTTACCGCTTTACATCAGGAAACCTTAGATGATGGAAGGCCCCTGGAGCACCGGAAAATGAATCACCAGAGAATTCCCCTACCAATCTCTTTTAAAGGATTTCAGGACCCTGCCTCCACTAGACCTGAAGGCAGGTGATTCTCCAGTCTTGTGGGGCTGTGACGGGCTGGGACACTCGGAGCAGCCTTGCAGATGCTGAGACTGGGCCAAGGCCTTGCAGTCTGCGGAAGGGCTCAGGGTAACCCTGTGTGGTCCAGCATAAGGCGGGGGGTGCTATGTTCTCCCTTCCACTCTACCAGATGTGAATGTGTTCCTTTAGTTTGTCCCAGGAGTGCAGGCAAAAAGAGGAGGTGGCCACCTTCTCTGACTAACCACAAGCTGATGGGCCATGGTGGCTTCTCAGGGACCATCTGCATGCCTGTTGTGAGCCTCGCAGTAACGAACTTAGCCAAGCCTCAAGGCAAATCCAAATGTGCTCCACAGTCTTTGCTTATGCCCACCATTTTCTTTGGATGTGTAACCAACGAGTTTCACTAAAACAGCTGCCTCTCAACCAACGTTCCTTTCTGACTCCGTGTGCCCTGGTATTGATTTCAAATGTGTTAAACAAATCAGTGGGATGCTGCTGGTTTAGCAGCACAGGACAGAATTCTCTTAGGAGGGCATTACTTTGCCATATAAGGAACATGAAGATGTCTGCTGAGTACTTACGCTAGCTTCTCGGGGCACCAGCGTCTACACCCCTGATTACACCTACCACCACTGTGCCCTCTGAGTGGTGGGCAGCTACTCAGAAGCTCTGCAGAGCGAGCTGAGGTATAGGTGGACGGGTCCACACACTCATGAGATCCACGTGGAGAGCGTCTGTCTGTCCTCAGTGCCATCCCACACTCCCTCCACCGTCTGTCCCCAACAGTAGAGACAACAGAGCTGGCAGGGCTGGGTCAGCCACAGCCACGTGGCCCTGAGCCAAGTCACAGGGGTCCCCAGACTCTGAGGGTCCACAGACCCCCCCCCCAGGATGTCCCCTCAACATGTGGAGAGAGCCACAGACAAGGAAATGGCTCTTCTCCCCTTTGCTCTGGGACCTGCAGAACCTGCTTATGCAGTAGATAACTGAACACAGTGGTGGTATCACCAACAGACCAGGCTGTCAGAGGACTTCCCACTCTCCAGGGTAACCACCCCAGTCCCTTTAAAGAGAGAGGCTGTTTCTCAGCCTTGGCACTGGTGATACTTCTCTGTGGTGGGGTCTGTCATGTGCAAGCAGCACCCGCGGTCTCCAGACACTGCCCACTGTCCCCTGTGGGACACATACTGCGAGCCTTCCATACCCTCGCTTGAGGCAGCCCGTCATGCCCCTCCTCCCTATACATCCTTAGCTCACTGAATTTTATTTTCAGATTTTTCATCACATGGACATTTAAAGTAATCCCTGTATCGCACTGTTGAGAGTCTGTTCTTTAGGGACATAAATTTTACTGCCATGTGCGCTTACTGCAGCTGTGATCTCACAGGATTTAGGTCGTGGGTTTCTTTTATTTTCTTTTTTCATTTACAATACATGCAGTCAATGCCATTTATAGTCCCTGAGGCTCCTGATGTGACTGTCTCTGGCATCTAGGAGGGACCTCCAAGTGTGCTGGTCAGGGCATGAAGAGCAAATGCCAGCCACTGGGAGCAACACCCCCAAGCACCTCCTGGGAGGACAGATGCCTCCCACGACAGCCTTGCTGCCAGGAAAGCAATCAGGGGGTGTCACTAAATCCACCAGCTGACACCAGGGCCACCTACATCACCTGTGAGAGCCCGTGCAAAATGCAAGTGCAGGTACTGTGTGCACACAGCAGGCAAAGCCTGTTCCTTTCTTCTGCGATCATTTTCCTACTGATCGCAGTGTTTTTTATATGCATTTTCATGCTGACTTCCCAGGCAGGAGATCCAGGCAGGGCCAGTGCAGAGCCTTGAGGATGCCCAGCCACTTTTGGACTCCAGGTGGGGGCCCTGTCCCGTGGTGGCACCTGGAGTCCACCGTTGGCTCCTGAGACCCAGGTCACTATCACAAACAGGAGCTACTTTGCTCCCAAAGGGAAGAGACCTTCATCATCCCCCATTTACTAAAGAAAAAATGGAGGGTCCATGAAATTGCACCATCTGCCTGAGGACAAAAATCTTGCACATGGTGGAGACAAGACTGGCCAGCCCCTTCCAAATGCCCTCCACTCTGCACCCTTCCCTCGGGTCAGGCAGAACAGCACTAGCCCCTGGGATTCTACAGTGGATGGGTGGGAAGTACACCAGACCACCACGTGGGTTCCAGCCCTATCTCTACCTCGGGCAAGTTCCTTACTATGTTCAGTGCTCTCACCGGCAAAAAAAAAAAAAGGAAAGCAGTGGCATCCACTCACAGAGCTGTGGCAAAGGCTAAAAGAACTGATACAAATCCAGGCCCAGCACGTGGAAGTCCTGGTGGGTGAATGGAAGCTGTTCTATTCCTAAGCAAGTAACCCCAGCCTATCCACACCTGTGCCCAGGCTCTCCCAGGCTGTCAGTCTGGGCTCACCTGTGCCTCTGAGCAGGACTATCCCCTCCCCACCACCCAGGACTGTGGCACCATGAGTCAGGAGTCAGACTGAAAACAGCAGCATGGTCTACCATACCTGGCCCTGGTTTCCTGGCTTCCTCAGCCTCAGTGGACTTGGGACGGGGGCACATCTTGCATACACAAGGATCTACTGCAATCACTGTCCCTGAACCTGAGCCATGCAGTTCAGGGCACAGCCTGTGATCACAAAACAACAGTACTCCTGCAGCCATGAGGCCAGTGTCCGAATCCAGTGTCCCTATCTGAGCCACGCTCCAGGGAGACAAGCTTGCACCTTCTCTGCATGTGTTTCAAGCAGCCGGTCCTAGATATTCTCCAAACAGACTAGAGGGGAATGTCTGCCTCCCTCTCCCCAGTGAGGTGGCCCCAGGGGAGAAGCAGTGGTACAAGAACCATGCTCAGGGCCAAAGCTACACGCCAGAGACGAAATGACAGTGAATGTCAAGGACAGGACCCAGGCCACATCAAAAATGCCAGGCTAGGGCTGAGGGGGACCTAGCTGAGCCACACCAGGGAGCCAGGGAGACAAGGGGCGCAGGAAGGGTGAGACTGGCACCCACAGCCAGGGGACAGTCTCTATAATCACCCCTCTCAGAAGTGCCCTGTGATGGTCTCAGTGACTGACCATCCCAAATGCCACTTGACACAGCTCCTAGGGATTCCAGAGGGCCAGTTCTGCCGTGACTGACCAGCTATGTGACCGTGAGTGACCTTGAGTGAGACTCAACCCCTCGTGACCTCTGCTCCTCATCCCATAAAGGAGGCTTTAAACAAAATGGTGCGAAGATGCCGCCCTCAGGATGACATCCATTCCCACTACTGAAAAACACACACACCTACGGATCAGCAAACGCAACCTGTCTGCATTAAGTGTCCAGTTTCAGTTTCCAGAAGGCCCACAAGATGGACAGGGCACCCAGCCCTTTTCACTGTGAGATAGCACAAGGTAACAAGGCCAGTCAACACCCAGAGGTGGAAGGGGAATAAGAGAAACCTTCAAATGCTTGGACTTAACTCCATTCCCAAATCCAGTGAAGACAAAAAGCAGGTATATTAAATTGGAAGAATAATTGTAAAAGGCCAATAGCCCACAGGAGATCCCAAAAGCTATTTTTAAACACCTTATCAGAAGTCCAGGTCAAATAAGCACCAACAACCCCACAAAAATAGTACATCTTCAGAAAAATAAAACACAGATGCTGAGCTATCTGGCACATAGCCAGAGGTTACCTGCGAGGAAAGAGGAATCTTTCCAAAAAATTACCTAAAAATAGCTCCAATGAGAGAAATCTACCACGTATGCCAACGTTAGGTGCAAATGGGAACTTAATTAAACAGGTCTCCAAAGAATGTGGGTTTCCCAAATAAAACAGATAGCCCTTTAAATGCTCAGGAAGACACTGCAGTCAGCAGGCCTAGGCTCATCCTTGGGTGGGGCTGCCCAGCTCCTGTGTCCCCTCTTCCTCACTGACACCCCTTCCGCCTCACTCCCTGAGTGAGCCTGGCACACAACCCCCACTTAAGACATTCTCCTCACCTCTCTGCCTCCTGAGCACTGGAGGGAGTGGACAGATGAAGACTTCTGCTATGTACCTATTCCTGTCTCCAGGGAGCTTCCCCCACTTCAGAGAACCTAATTTGTCTTCTTTTTAACCATCTGCCAGCTGCAAATATATTTGTAAAGTGCCTTCCTTCAAGTCAAGGAGCCAAAATATTAGGGTTCCTTTTAAATATCCTCTTTTTACTTTTCACCTGCCCAGCGTCTGAAGAGCTGCCTATCTTCTAACCTGCAGATGGGGATTCCTAAGATGGACCACATCTTCTCCTGCCTTCTCACTCCATGGCTCCCTTTCTTGCTCGCTCTCTTGGACTTTTCCTGGTTTTCTTTTCCAGCTAGGATTTTTTTTTTTAAAAATGAGTGTTCAGTAAATAAGCAAGAAGTTCTCTGTGAGCTCCTATTCTCATTGTCCTGACAGCCATATTCTCGGCTCTCAATACTGGGAAGTATCTTCTGTGTACCAGGCAGTACTTAGGGTGGAGAGGAGGAAGTGCATCACTTGCTTTAACGTACCTAAATTCCAGTATTTACCAAGTCTTTTTAAAAATTTTTTTAAGTTTATTTATTTATTTCTGAGAGAGAGAGAGAGAGAGAGAGAGAGAGAAAGAGACAGTGAGTGGGAGAGAGGCAGAGAGAGAGGCAGAGTAAGAATCCCAAGCAGGCACCACACTGTCATTACAGAGCCCAATGTGGGGCTCGAACTCACAAACCCTGAGATTATCACCTAAGCCCAAAATCGAGAGTCAGATGCTTAACCGACTGAGCCCCCAGTGCCCCTCCAATATTTACCAAGCACACACTGTTTCCGTGTGTGAAAAATACATGGCATGCACTTGTGTGTGCAGGCATTGCCCCATCCAGCATAGCCCACTCCTGAGTAGGTGCTTTACACCCTTAACTTGGGGCCCTTCCCTAGGTGCTGGATCAAATGCCCATCCTCTTCCTCAGACTCCCTCAGACCCAGCCAAATCAGTGGGCTTTTCCATTATAAGTAGTTGTGACATGCCTGCCATCAGCCAGCAGACAGCTCAGCCAACAACGATGGTTGGCAGGGAAGTGAGGTGGCACCAGCATGGACTACCAGGAAACAAGAGGGCCTGCCCCTCACAAACTAGGAGGGGTGGCAGGGTATAGAGCCAGCAGGTAGAGGGCTCATGGAGGACCTATCATGGAGTGGTAGTACACGACGACCAAGGTAGCTAGGGGTCCCGGGAACTAGGGAAGGTGGACAGCAGCACATCCAAGGGAGATCACCATTTTTGAAAATCCTCCTGGAGGAGAGACATGGCAGGAACCAGCATTTCCTGTTTTATGTATCCACCTGTGCTTTGCAGCTGACTCATGCTGAGTTCCCGAACATCTTTTGTGATAACAGCACTTGAGCCACACTTTAGGGATTCCACAGACTATTAGCAAGAGTGTGGGGAAGTCTGAGGGCAATTCATCAACAGCAGCTGTCCATGAATCTCGTGTCCTGTGGAATTTTTATTAGAATATGCTGACATGCAGATTTGGCATACTGTGTCCATACACAAGCAGAACAAACTGTTCTAAAGCTCTCGCTGTTTACTTTTAGGAACCAGTCACTCATCTAATGCACCAGAAGAACATGCTCTTTGCACTGTACACTGCCATCTTTGTTCACTGGCCAGGAAATCTTGGGAAAGTGTTGTAAGCTGCCAAACCCTGAGTTTGACCCAGGTTTAGTAAGGAAGCTGTGTATGAAACATTCTTTCCAAGGGACCCAGCATTATACCAATATTTTCCCTTTATCAGCTAGTTTCATATGAAAACAAGAGTGATTTGGTTCTCAAATGTAGAGTGTATGTTCACTTTTCTATACAATCATTAAAAATAAATGTAGAGATAGAAACAACCTAAGTGTCCATCAACTGATGAATGGATAAATAAAACATGGTGTGTCCATGAAATGGAATATTACACTTAAAAATGGATGAAGTACTGATTTGTGCTATAAAGGGTAAGCCTTGAAAACATTACCATGAGTGAAAGAAGCCACTCACAAAACGCCACATACTATATGGCTCCATTCATTTGAAAGCCCAGAAGAAGTAAATATTGCTCAGGGCTAGTGCAGGTGTGGGGGGGGGGCGGTGAGGTGGAGTGGCAATACAGGGCAATATAGACCAATACAGGGCATCTTCCTGAGATCATGAAGATGTTCTATATGGATGGTGCTGATAATTGCGCATATGAAAACCACTAAATTGTACACTTTGAATATGTGAATTTGACAAGTGCCTCACTTTCCTTTTGGTGTCAAGAAAAGACTTTTCCATCCACTTTTCTAAGAACACTCCCCTACTTCTCTCTTCCAGTGGCACTCTCACTGTCCTTCCTCCTACCCTGTCCACGGCACATGGGGACCTCCTCCCCTTGCATCTGCAACCTCGCCCTGCTTTCTCCCCACTCATTTACATATCATGGATGGCTGCTTTCCTGGGACCACCACAAAGCTTAGACTATATGTGGCCTGCAAAGCTTAAATATGCACCATCTGGTCTTTTATAGAAAAGACTTGCTGACTCCTGTATCAAATCAATTATTAAAATTAATTGGAGTTATCCCCCCCACAAAAGTGTTTGCTTCCAGTGGGCAAAATATCATAATACTCTATATTTTCTCATTATGTATAGTGTATTGCTTTGCATACCATTATGCATTTAATCAAATGGTTTCCAAATTGAACACTCTAAGAAATGATTAACTTGAGCCTCAGTCTTGTGCGTCACACCTGTTGGTTAGCCCATTCCACGGGTGTCAGGTCATTTGGCTAAAAAAGGAAGCAAGACACCAGACACCTAGTGAATAGCTGTTTTTTTAAACAATTTTCAGGTGATTTTAAGTGCACACAGTCTGTGGGAATAAAATAAGAGGAAAAATTCGTATTAAGTCACTGCAACATAATTAGAAATGATGGGAGTTTGGTAATTTACTCATCCCCATTAACAATCTGTTCTCTCAGGTGTTACACAACTCCACAGGAAAAAGAATCAACATTTTTGAAGTTTACAACCCATCAGCCACAACCCATAAAAATAAGATGCCAATCCGATTGTAATAAAGGGAACGATGATTTTCATC
This sequence comes from Mungos mungo, assembly GCA_004023785.1. NCBI lineage: Eukaryota > Metazoa > Chordata > Mammalia > Carnivora > Herpestidae > Mungos > Mungos mungo. Next base: position 22,503 of record PISW01013705.1, read on the forward strand.
ACGGTTTTTGTTAAAGCTCATATACACAGAATTATCCCACCTGATTATAGGAAAGCTGAATGCAACAACACTTACAATGTCTACAAACACTTGAAAGTCTCCTCTCCTGTTTAGTTCTATGAACTCCCTTTTATCATAAGCAATGGATAGATTTGTGAAGGAAACATTCTGGTGCCATTTCATACAGCCACGGTTTGCTACCAACATCACAGAGGCATCCATTATGCAGTTATGTGCAACAACCACTGAGGGCACCTGACTGTGGCCTTTTGTCACTGTCATCTTGACAACTCTGACCTGCTTTGCAAAGCAGGTACCATGCTGGGGGAATTCATAAAAGAACCACTAGAAGCTCCAGATTAGTAGCTTACAGTGATGCAAACATAAAAGTATTTTTACTGGGCTTTCAATTTCAACTTTGATTCTCTAATAAGATATCAAATTGATATATTTCCAAGGCATATACTTGTGATATGCTAGGAAGTCATTTGGTGGGTGAAGTATAAAAAATGGAGAGTAGTGACATAAATACTCTAAGACTTTATTTTGTTAAATAAAATTCTTTTGGGGGGAAAGTTATAATCTGATCAAGATGGTCATTTTTCTCCAAGAGGTATGACACAGAAAGTCAAAAGGGTTGAACACATACACTGCCTGTGGGGTGATGAGGTATCAGCTTGAGCCTGACAGTAAAAGCACAGTTACCACCACGGCACTCCACGACCCAGTAACTCCAGACAGATCGCTCCTGGCCAGGCCTCACACCGCGTCACTTGAGGCTTCTCTATCGCCATGGGGTATCGTAAGCAGCATTTTCCATCCCAGAAGAAACACAACACTGTCAGCAAGGCCACAGAGTCCACCAGGAGCTTCTGCCAGCAGAGGTATGGAAGCTCTGTGAGCCTGAGAAGCTTTAGGTTGGAGCCCTGAGGCCTCTGAGTCACTGGCCGCACGCACCCTCACATCTGGTCTAGGGGAAATGCCATCACACGCCCTCACATCCAGTCTGGGGGAAAGCTGGAGGCTCCAAGCATGGAGCCACTCCTTCCCTCACAAGAAGCTCCTATTTTTCAGACTGGAAAGAGAACTTAAAATAAATATGTTTTCAGATTCAGATTCTTTATTAAATAAAACAGTGCTAGAATAAATGTCAGCTGCCATACAGTGCCCCAGAGAAACAAACACTTCCTCCCTATCAATTATACTTAAAGCAGCAGCCTAGAAAGTAGGAACCATTTTTATTCTATTCATGGATATCAGTAAATAAACAAATTGTAATATTTTGCTTTTTGCAATAGTTTCTCTTGGGAAGTCTCAAGAGTCATGTGGACAATGGCACCATATGATGTGATGGGGAAAACTCAAGCTGACCCAGGCACTTCATGCTTAATCGTGCCCTTGGCAGTTCAGCACAAGGACTTCCTTCTCACAAAACTTGTCTGACTCTCCCTTCCAGATGCAGCCATGGTGACAGGGGCTGCTGTTTCCCTGGACCTGGTCTTTCACCTAGATAATGAGCCAAATCCAGGGAGAGAACAAGCCCAGAGCAAAGTGTCATAGGCCGTCCAGCCCCGATGTGTAGACAGTGTAACCTCGATGTCTTAGTCATGCTCCAGATCAGATGGTTTTTCTTTTCTGTTTCCAGATCTCACAGAAGAGCAGAGAAATCAGCTGGTGGCAGGTGAGGACTCTGTGATGCTGGCAGCAGGAAAGCCTTGTTGGGCCTGGGAGCAGGTCTGGTTCCCAGAAGTCCCTTCCACTGTTGTAAATCACATACTCTTTTCCCACTCATCAGAGCTCTAAGGGAGCACATGGCTCCAAGCAGAGACCCCCTCACTGGCCTCCTGGGGAAGGTGAAGTGAGTGGAGGTAATCCCCCCCATGTTACACACCCACTGCAAAGGGCACATACGTACATATATGTATTTACATGTATTTAGCCTTAAGCACCATCTTGAGTTTTTTCCAGACAATGTCCATTTTCAAAAGTCTAGAGCAAAATGAATCACTAATTCAGACTAAATAGAAGCAGCTCAATGAATTATATCAGAACAGTGAATTCTTTAATTGAGCGAGAACTGGAATTTCAAGTAGATTTTTTTTGTTTTGTTTTGTTTTTTTCATAATATTTTATTGTCAAATTGTTTTCCATATAACACCCAGTGCTCTTCCCCTTAAGTGCCCTCCACCATCACCACCCCCTCTTTTCCCCCCTCCCCCTTCCCCTTCAACTCTCAGTTCATTTTCAGCATTCAATAGTCTCTCAAGTTTTGCATCCCTCTCTCTCCCCAACTCTCTCTCCTTCCTCCGCTT
>PISW01013706.1:0-24813 GCA_004023785.1 Mungos mungo
CCGGAAGCTCCGCCCCGCGCCGCCGGCACTTCCGGGCGCTCTAGGACGCTCGGAGGACTCGCCCGGGGACCCGCGCGCGGCGGGCTCGCGTCCCTGGAGCTGTCCGCGGGGCAGGGGTGCACAGGGCGCGGGCGCCTCTGGAAGCGGTCGGGGAGGCCGACGCCGGAAGGGGCTGGGCGAGGGCACCTGGCGTGGAGGGGCCTGCAGACCGTCGGAAGGGCTCTGTGAAGCGAGCGACGGAGGCCGCCCGGCGTGGGACTCTAGAGGACCTGTTGGGTGTGGGGGCGGCGGGAGTGCGTGGAGCGTGTCCCGGGTGGTCGGAGTGGCCCGCGGCGCGGTGGCGAGGGCAGCAGAGAGGGCGCGCGGAGGCCGGGGCCGCGCTGCAGCCCGGCCTGAGCCCCGGGTGACGAGGCGGTCTTGCCGCGGGTGCGGAGGAGGGGCGCAGCGGGCTGGGCGGCGGGTCTCCCCGGGCAGCTGCCTGGGTCGGTGCTCCTTTGAGGGCTGATGAGACCAGAGGTTCCCGAACCTGGGGCGCCGTCACTGTCACTGGGGGTTTTGGAACGGAACCCGGATTCCCTGCGTACCTTCGCCCTGCCCTGTCGGTCTCCCCTGGGGCCGGGCCTGGGAGCCTGTGTTTTCCCGCAGGTTCCCCAGGTGATGTAACTGGTACCTTAGGGGGTTCGCACACCCATGGAAATGCAAGGCAAGGCGTGTCAGGAGAGGCCGCACACGGGATCTCCGAAGCCGAGCCAGGCGGCGGACGGAGCCGCTGCACGGAAGAGGTCCAGCGTGAGCAAAAGGAAGGATGGAAGATGGTTGGAAATGTATCCATTTCTCAAAAGACTGCAAAGAAGCCCCCGTCTCTTGGATTTCTTGGCGGGGCGGATAGCGGCTGCAGGAGCCAGTTCTCAGCATCTTCCAAACAAGGCTCACTGGCCTCAGCATACGGTCCGCACAGCGCTTTCAGGGCGTGAGGATGGAAAGGGCTCCGCTCTCCATCTCGAGCCCCCAAAATGCGTTTTCCCAGCAGTCGGCGCGCACGCAGGCTGCGTGTGGAGATCTCTGCAGCCTTGTCGACGCACTGTCCGCACACGATGCTTCAGAAGCTGTTCAAAAAACCAAAACAACTACAACAACAAACCCCACTACAGACCCAGTTTCCAAGGAATGTGCCCCCTTCCTAGACCAGGACCCCAAGGAAGCCCTCTGGCCTGCGGAGACCTCTCCCAGCAGCTCTCTATGGAGTGAACACCTTGGCTGTGACTTTGGTGTGAACAGGAGAAGAGGGAGTTTCACTCCCTGCCGCTGCCCTGGTGAAGGTGCTGTTTCAGGCCAGGAGACCTTTGCCGAAAGGCTGTGACGCCGCACGGTGGCGGCGTGGGGGTCCTGTCGGTGAGCCTTCTCAGATGCTAAATGTGCTCAGTGACAGTTATATCCTGCGTGGTGACGGCGACAAGGTTCCTCTCCAGCCCGGATTATCTGGTGCCTCTACCTGCCCTGCATCCTTGGTCCCCTCCTGACCCTGGTGCGCGCCCAGCGGGCTTTTCCACACTCGCTACCTTCACAGGGTCTCTCTCCATGTGAACTTTGACCCTGTACCGAAGGCTCCGCCAGGTCTAGGCCACTCAGTGGCTTCTCTGCAGTGTGGACGCTCCGATGCGGAACCCGGCCTGAGTGTGGTGGGGCCCCTCCCACATTCATGACGTCACTGAGGTCTTGGCCCCCAAACTCTAACGTTTTGTTACATCTAAGGCTCCGTCCACCTTGGTTGCATGTGTAGGGTTTCTCCGTCTTGCTTCTTGACACCAGATCAAGTGTCCGTCCCGTGCCCTCCACGGTCACCACGTACCCTGGTCTGTCGAGCGCACTGCGGTTTCCAGCTCTGAGCTACGGGCCCTCCGCACCCACGGCCCGTGTCTCACGAACACGGCAGGGCTTGTGAAGCGCTGGCTGCGTGGGGGTGAGGATTTCCTGCAAAGTCTTAGCTCTCAGGCCATCCGAGCACTGAGTGAACTGTGGGCTTTAGAATGTATCTTGTGAATAACAGTCAAATGCAAGAGGCCTCTGTGCCCTGTGGCACCAGACATTAGAGTTGGTCCCTCGGCTCCACCCGAGCTCCCAAAAGAGCCTCCCGCCCCGGCCCTGCGAACCCCGGTTTCCCCTCACCGGTGCCGCCACGCGAGGTTCCGCCGCTAGGGCGCACTTCCGGTTTGGGCTCCGTAGCTTCCGGTCCGGTGGAGGCTGGTAGCTGCTGCTTCTCTTGGCGGAGACGCTCTTCTCTGCCGCTGCCGGCCTGGCTTGCAGTTTTCCCAGCCTCGCAACCCATATAATCGAGACCCCGGCCAGAGACACCCCCTCTTCCGGCCCCTATGCCCCGGCCCGGGAGACGCCCCCTCCTCCAGCCCGCGGACCCCGGCCCGGGAGACGCCCCCTCCTCCAGCCCGCGGACCCCGGCCCGGGAGGCGCCCCCTCCTCCAGCCCGCGGACCCCGGCCAGAAGCACTCCTCCTCCACCGGGTCTCGGGGAAGAACAGTTTCCCTGGTTTCCACCTACGTTGGGATCCCGCCAGGTCGGCCTCGGTGGAGGGCCTTGGCTTTCAAAGATAAAGCCAGAGGGTCCGACCACTGATAAGCTTGGGCGACTCCAGTGACTGTTCAGTCGTGCCGCCGAGGCCGAGGCACCACTGGGCTGCTGCGCCCCGAGGACCGACTTGCATGAAACTTGCTGTGCGGCTCAGTCTCCCAGGCGCGGCGCGGCCAGCACAGTGCAGGCGCCCAAGGAAGGTTTTCTGAATGAATGACTCAGGAACGCAATGCAGGAAACGCTCATGGGAGAGAATACCAGTGCTTTCCCGGTGGGAGGCCATGACGGTTAGGACCCCAGGCTTGGTAACTCTGACGCCGGCCTGTGCTCTGCTGCTTCCGCACAGTCTCCTGAGCGCTCACGGAAACCTCGTGCTGGGGAATCACCCCCCCCCCCCCCACTGCAGCTCGGAGAGGACACGGGCCTCGCCAGGATCGCGCGGGGGCGGGGGGGCGGTGCCAGCGCTGGCTACAGAGTAGCTCAGTGCCCTGAGAAGCGGCCCCTCCCCACCGGCTGGGGGCACGAGGCCCCACAGACCGACCCTGTGTTGGTTTCCGCCTCCGGGCCCTCGACCGTGAACCTAGATTCTCAGAGACTGAAGCCCCGGGGAACCTGAGGCAGCCCCACCGGGGATGTTGCAGATCAACTGAAAAAGACGAGTGTGGTTGCCACTGGCATCGAAAACGTGTGCAGGCGACACTTCCGGTTCGTCGGCCCGTCCGGCAGCTCCGCCCACGCGGTGGTGCGACTGAGGAGTCGGGCAGAGGCGCAGCCTCTACAGCCCTTCTCCCTGGTCACAGCCACCGGCCCAGGGACGGACGCGAGTGGCGGGGCCCCCAGCAGAGCCCTTCCCCCGGATAGCTCCGAGGCGCCTGGGGCTGGGAAGCGCCCGGCCCCTCTGGTGGCTACAGTAGAAGGAGCCGGCTCTGGGGCTGCTGTAAGGCTCTGCTCTGGGTCATGGCGGGAGGGCACAGCTCTAGGAGTCAGGCCAGCTCTATGGCATTGAGTACGATCCTTATCCTTGCTTGTGGCGGTGACTTCTGTGTGTCAGCTTGACTGAGCCGTGGGGCTCCTAGGAACTTGGTCAAACGTTATTCTGGGTGTGTCAGTGGAGCTGTTTCTGGATGAGGTTAGCATTTCACTTAGTAGAGTAAAACAGGCTGCCCTCAATGTGGGCCTCATCTAAGCAGTTGAAGGACTGCGTGGAAAAAAAGGTCCAGTTTGACTAATGGAGGCCCCACCCCACTCAGTCCTTGTAGACAGGTGTGTGGGGCACAGGTGTCTGCGGGGTAGTCTAGGGCGGTGTGGGGAACCGCCAGGTCCTGCTCTTGGTGGCTGCCTGCCAGGTCGGGTCCCGGTGCTGGTATGTAAGCGCAGTCTCCACGCAGAGGCCGAGGGACGGCCCTTCCAGTGCTCGGCCTGATGCCACTGCTCCCCGTGACGCCCTGGGGACAGCGTGTGCAGGCTCTGCGGCCTGGCTGCTGGAGGGAGAGGCCCCACGGCGCCCTTGCAGTATTAGGGAGGAGAGAGTAGAAGGTCGCCGTCCCTCCCTTTCAGGCCACAGTGCCACCAGCAAAGGCGCGTCGGCGGATGTCCTGAGGCTGATGGCCACGGGCGCTGGGAGCGTGGCCCGGAGAGGTGAGGCAGCCCCGCGGCAGGGCCCTCAGCGCAGGGTGCCAGCCCCAAGGCTCGGAGTTGCAGCCGTGGGAAGGGCTCCGGGCAGGGAGGGGGTGGGGTCCCAAATGCTCGGGAGAGCAGGGCGGGCGGGGCCGGTGCCCGCTTCCCCCGCCCGCTGAGCTCCGTCCGGACTGGAAGTCCGAGGGCCGCAAGGCAGGCCCGGGGAAGGCCCAAGCCCGGCCCCAGGCGACCAGACGCGGAGCGCTCCTCTCCAGCGATAGGCAGGGGCGACTCCTGTTTCCATCAACCAAAAAGAATTTATTGGGGCCGCCGGGCCCGCGGTGCCGAGCCTGCCCCCCCGCCCCGGGCCCGCCCCCGGCCCCGCGCCCGCTACTCCCGGGAGTGCACCCTCTGGTGCTGGATGAGCTGCGAGCTCTGGCCGAAGGCCTTGCCGCAGGCGCCGCAGGCGAAGGGCTTCTCGCCCGTGTGCGTCCGCAGGTGGCGGAAGAAGTGCGAGCGGCCGCGGAAGGCCTTGCCGCAGTCGGGGCACTCGAACGGCTTCTCGCCGGTGTGGATGCGCTGGTGCTCGATGAGCACGGAGCTCCACACGAACGCCTTGCCGCACTCGGGGCACGCGTACGGCCGCTCGCCCGTGTGCAGCCGCCGGTGGCGCAGCAGGTTGGAGCTCTGGCTGAAGGCCTGGCCGCACTCGGCGCACTCGTACGGCTTCTCGCCGTTGTGCGTGCGCAGGTGCTGCGTGAAGTGCGAGCTGTGGCTGAAGGCGCGGCCGCACTGGCCGCACGCGTACGGCCGCTCGCCCGTGTGCAGGCGGCGGTGCTGCACGAAGCCGGACCAGCCGCGGAAGCGCTTGCCGCACTCGGGGCACGCGTACGGCCGCTCGCCCGTGTGCACGCGCTCGTGCTTCAGCAGCAGCGAGCGGTACCGGAAGCTCTTGCCGCAGGCCTCGCAGCGGTGCGGCTTCCCGGCCCGCGGGCCGCCCTCCGGCTCGGCGGCCCGCTCGGGGTCCCCCCGGGGCTCGCGCCAGGCGCCCCTCTTCTCGGGGCGGGGCACGGTCGCCGGCGGCTGGCCCGCGGGCCGCTCCGAGCCGGGCTCCTGCCCGAAGCCGTCCCCACACTTGGGTCTGCGGGGGAGGCTCCTCAGAAGGGTCCTCAGGGGCCCCCTGTCCTGGCCCACCTCCTCTTCTGGGTCGCGGGGGTGGGGGGACGAGGGAGTCGGCTCCGGCTCCGAATCTGGAATGAGAAACGGAGGCGGCTGGCACCTGCCCAGCCATCAGCCCCTCCCGCCAGGAGACCGGGCCGCAGGGCAGGGGATGGGACGGGCAGGGGCGCCGCCTGCTGGGGCCCGGGGCGAGGGCAGACGTAGGTGGGCAAGGCCCCACTGATTCAGACCCAGCGTGAGGCAGCGGATCCCCCTGCTCCTAAAGGTGCCGCCCCGGCTCCCGGCAGAAACGCGGGGTGCAGGGGGCTGCCGCTTCGCCCCCTCCTGAGGCTCTGCAGGCTCGCGCCCCGCCCCCCGTACTTCCGGGGGCAACGGTCTCCAGGCCGGCCTCCTCCTGCACTGGGGCAGGGACAGTCTGCTTCCCAGGGCCCCAGCTCGGATGCCTCCGGGAGAGACCCCAAGGAGGACTCTCAAGGGCTTCCCACGGGGCCGGGCGGGGGTGGCAAGGGGCTGAGAGCCACAAGGTCCCAGCATGACGTGGGAAGCAGAGAATGGGGACCAGAGCAGGGGACAAGTGGAGGCCGAGGGAACTACGGGGTGGGGGATGAGGGAGGGGTGGACGAGCTGATCTCCGGGAAGGGGGGGGCGGGGGGGCAATGCAGCTGAGCGGAAGATGCTGACTGACTACAGGTTCTGGGGTTCGGGGAGGGGTCGGGACCGCACTCACAGCCTGGGGAAATGTCAGCGACACGCTGGAATAGAATGGGGTAGGGGCCACTGGGAACAGAAGTGAGTGCCGCGCCAGGGACAAATGGGACCCAGTGTCCTGGCGGTGGTGGGCACGGCACAGGGCAGCCGTGGGGAGATGCACCCTGGGCAGGGCCCGGATCGGGATCTGCTCACTCACCCGGCCAGCAGGCATCTCTGCCAATCCGGACCTCCTCCACCTCGCGGAGATCCAGGTCGGACAGCTCCTCCTCCTCCTCCTGCGGCGGCCGGGAGAGCACCTCGGGGCTGCAGCCAGGGGAGTCTGGGGGGACAGGGGGTCGGGGGCTTGTCTCCCCCTCCTCTCCAGCCCAGCCCCCCCCATAAGCTGCCTGCAGCTCCTGGGTCGTGCCCTCGGACACACACCACACCTCCTTGCCTTCCCATGGCCCCCTAGGGCTGCTGCTCTCCAGGAGCCATTTGGGGAGATGCTGTAGTCACATGACCCCCTTTTCCTGAGAGTGGGGGTACCAAGGCACTGCTTGGCTGCTCTGGAGCAGGGGCGGGGGTGCGCCCTGGGCCTCCCATGCTCCCCCAGCACGTGTCAGGCAGTCCTTTCTGGGTGTGGCCGCCCCCCAGCCTCCGTGGAGGGCCCGGGCTGGGCTGCACCCCACCAGGTGGACCTGGTGGTTCCTGCTCACGGAACCCCGTCCTGACGCAGTCTCCCACGGTGCTCAGTGCTGTCCCCCGACACTGGCCGCCTCCGGGGAGGGGAGGCTGGGACAAGGCACCCCCACCAGGGACTGGCTTGCCCTCCCTGGGAGGCGGCGCCCAGCGGTGGTGGGAGGGGGGGGTGCGGCTGTGTGTGGAGTTCTGGAGCCGCGGAGCAGCGGGAAGTTTTCTAACTGGGAGGGGCACTCCTCGTTCATAAAACAGTACAGAAAGTTCGTGCCTGGGTGTTGATGGGGTGGGGGGCAGCCGGAGTTCAGGTCTCAGGTGCCAAAGCCAGGCGCCCCATCGGGAAGGCCAGCCCCTCGCTGGGAGGGGGGTCACAAGCTCCTCCCCCACCTCTGGGCAGCTTGCCCCGCACACTCTGCGGCCTTGAGTCTTTTTCTGTCACTTGCTCCTGCCCACAGACTGCCCCTCCAATGTGGACAGCCCCTTCGCGCCCCTCCCTCCCAGCTCCCTGCTCTGGAGGCACAGGGAGGGGCAGCCTCATGCCCACAACACCCCCAGGGGCCCGCTGAAAGCCCTGTGCCCGTGTGGCCTCCCAGGCCCCCTCGCGCGGCCAGCACTGTGCTCAGACACGGAGATGCAGGAGCTGGCTCTCGTGTACGAGGGGGTGGGAGACGTGGGATCCAGCCCCTGGGCTTCTCAGGGTGGACCCCACCCCCTGTGTGCTTTCTGGGAGGCTGGGGCTCCAGAAGTTCCGGCCCCGCTGGCAGGAGGACCCTGGGCAGGTGCCTGAACTACTGGGGTCTCTCCAGTGAGGCATCCGAGGAAGCCCGCAACGGAGGAAATGAGCCCCCGAGGCCGCGAGGGGGAGCCCCGTCCTGGGGAGCGCTGTGGGTGCAGGCATCCCCTCTCCTCCCTCTGGCTCCTCCACCAGCCACCGGCCTGGGCGCCATCACCCTCCAGCCACGCCTCCTCCATCGGTGGCCACACCCCTCGGAGCCCCAGCCTCTCCCTTCTTTAGGGCCAACCCCGGGGGTTTTCCTTGCAGGCAGCTCCCCCCTCCACCACCTGTTTCTGGACCGTGCAGGGCGCGCTGAAGCGGCTGGCTGCAGCCCACACTCCCGCTCCCTGGGCAAAGCCCCGGGCACAGGAGGCGCACGGATGTGATTCAGGGGGCCAAGCCTGGCCTTCCGGGCTCTTGCTACCTGGAGACTGGACCAGGGGCAGCCCCACGCGTGGACCTGCGTCCTGGGCACCTCCTTGTCCTGCAGAACCCGTGTGGTCAGCACGTCCTCCAGGCCAGCCCCGCCCTGGTCCTGGGTCTCGCCAGTTAGGAGCCATGAGCCATGGGCCACAACTTGCTGGGCCCGGTCGGGGCAGGGAGTTGAGGGCACGGGCTTGAGGCAGACGGATGTGTTCTGAGTCCCACTGGCCTCCACTGGCTCCCGTCTGGGCCCCCATCTCCCTGACTGGAGCATGGGGTTCTACATTGCAGGCTGTGGGGAGGGTGGCAGAATGTGGAGGTTCAGGGCAGGCCTCAGAGTCCTGACCGCAGGGGGCAGGAGCATGGCCATGGGGGAGCCCTGGGCCCTCCTGCGGGGAGGGGGGTGGCTCCTTCCGGGCAGCGCCTAGCTCCATACCCACTCTGCATCCCCAGTCTGGCCCACCCCAGGGACCAGCAGGGGCCAGCTAGGTGCTGCTCCCGTTCCGATCTTGGACTGACCTGGGGGTGAATACCACGTTCCCTAGCTGTGTGTGACCTGCCACCCCCGTGACCTCTGTGGACCTCACTGTCCTCGTCTGTCACTGCCCACCTGAGAGGGCGGTCACTGGGCTTCGAGATAATCCGCACGGCCCTGGCACAGAGCCTGGCCCATCCCACCACTCACTGTAATGCTGAGACCCCGCGAGAGGGGGGCTCTGGGCACAAAGCAGGCCCCACCTCGGGGCTCAGTGCCAGCTCTTTAAGACAGAGGGGGATGAGACACTCTGGCCCTTGACTTGGCTGTCGTCAGCTCGTGTGTGTCCTGAACTGTAAGGCCAGGCCTCCTGGGGAGCGTGCTGTGGACAGAACCCTGCCGGCGAGGAGGGGGACCAGGGGCGCCCCCTGCCATGGGTTTGGGACACACCCTCAGCACCAGCCACTTCCGTGACTCTGACATCCCGAGACCCCGCCAGGGGGGAGCTCGAGGCTGGCAGCTGCGTCCCTGCAGGTCCCTGGGGCCTCGACCCGGACCAGCCCGCCCGGAACTCGGAAGCTGTTTCCTTGGTGTCGGAGCAAAGGGTCATAAAGGGAGATGAGAGGACACAGGGGCCTGCCCCCCACGTGGTCCCGGGGGACTGTCCCTTAGGGAGCCATCGCTCACAGGTCCGGGTCTCCAGCCTCGACCTCGGCTGCCTGGGTCCCACCCAAGTGCAAGGGGGCAGGAGCCCCAGGGCCATGAGCCGCCTTGTTTCTGGCCGAACAGCCGATGGTGCGCAGGGCGGGCAGGCGGTGCAGGGAGGTGGAGGGAGCGCAGCGCAGGGGGAGTACCGTGTTGATGACCGTGGAGGTGAAGCCAGGCCTCGAGACGGTGGGTTCCAGGTGTCCCTGGTGACGCAAGATTGACAGGGGACGGGACACGAGGGGGCTCCTGACCGTCCCCCAGGGTCGCCATCTTCCCCAAGGCCTGCTGAAGGTGTGCACACCTGGGACCTGGGGAAATGAAAACCATGGCAGGATGAGGGGGGGTCGGAGGGGTGTGTGGAGGGTGGGGGCAGTGCCAGCTGCCTACCAGCCACGGGCAATGGGGCCTCTTCACTGGGGGACAGGCGCATGGATATCGAGAGGTGCTGCGTGGGCCCCGTGCGTGTACAGTTCGGGGACCGAAGCCCTCACCCCAGCGCTGGCCTGGAACGTCCTCCCGACCCACACCCTCCGGCGTGAGGCGTCTCCCTGGAAAACCTCCCACAGCGCAGCCGCCGGCCCTGGAGGAGGGGAGACGCTGTACTCTGCCTGCTGGAGCACGAACGTTCTAGATTAAATCTTAAGACAATTCCCAGGAGGAAAAGCGTCCTCCCCAGACCCTGCAGAGTCCTCAGAGGCCGCAGGGTGCACCACACCCGGCCGCCCACAGTGCCCCGAGCCCCCCTGGGGTGGCAGGGACTCTGCTTTAACGTGGTTGGCGACAATGGTTTGGTCCCACGTGAGAAGGACTTTTCTTTCGCGCCGCGGAGCAGGGCTGCTGACTGGGGGGTGAGGACGGCGCCGGAAGAACACAAGTTAAAGCGCATGAAGCAACGGCTGCAAACAGCCTCTGCTCCGAGGCGGCGGGCAGGCAGCCCCGACAGGGCTCCTCGCCGCGCCTGGGCCCCCCGGGGTCACCCCCGCTTCCCGGGCGGCCCTCGTTCCCTGGGGATGGGAAGGGTCGCAGACACTCAGGCAAGTGGACGCGGGGGGGGGGGGGCGGGGGCTGCAGGCATGACATCTGCGTGCAGGTCCTCACGCCCCTAAGTCTCGTCTCAAGTTACTCGGCTAAGCCGCGGGACTCGTCTGGGGCAGAGCACGCCCCCCCCCCCCCCCGGCGCCGCCTGCGCGGAGGTGGCGCCCGCCCGCCTCCGGGCGCAGGTTCCAGGCCCCCACTGCTGCCGCCGGCTGGAGGCGGAGGGGACAGGCTTTCCCCGCCCGCTCCCCTCCCGGCCTGGGGCCCGCGCCCCGCGGGGAAGGGTCGGCTCGCGGGGCGCCAGGCGGCTGAGGTCCGGCGCTCACACTCCCGACAGCGGACTTCTCGGCGCCTCCGTCTCCCACCTGCAAGGTGGGCACCGCGCCGGCCCCATCGCCGGGACGCCGGGGGAGGCGCCCCGCAAACCGACCCCCGCTCCGCTCGGGGGCGGCCGCCCGCGCCGCGCCGGCCGGGCTCGGGCCAGGCTCACGGCGGCCTGGGGGCGCGGCCCGCGGGGACGACGCGCGAGCGCGGGCGGGCGGCCGGGCCGAGCATCCCCGCCGCCGCCGCCGCCCGGCGCCCACTCACCTTCCGAGCGGGAGGCGGCCGCCCGCGCGCCGGCCGGAAGTGCGCCCGCGCCCCGCCCTCCCGCCGGCACTTCCGGGACGCTCTGGGCGCCGGAGGACCGCCGCCTCCGTGGCGCGGCGGCCGCAGCCGGGTCCTCTGCGCCCGTGCGGCCCCGAGTTCTCCCGGCGGCAACGGGCCGTGGAGACCGTTGAAGAGTTGCCCCAAAGCCCGCCCGGGGCCGTCCCTAACCTCGAGGTGTCCCCCCTGGGCGGCCGCCGGCAGCCGGGGGGCTTGCTGGAAGCAGTCTCCTCTTCTCCCTGCTTGGGGCTGTCCCCGGTGCCCCTCTACGCTGCCCCGCCACCTGTGTTCCCAGCCCTAGGACCTGCGGAGTGGCTGTTACGGAGATCCCAAAACCTTTCCGTGGATTTCTTCCTGCTGTTCCTCCGAAGTCTTCCCCAGCCCTGTCCTTACAACCCGAAAAAGGAGATTTAGCGTCACTGTCCTTGTTCGGGAACGCAGACCGCTGGAAGCGGCTTCTGCGAACCCGCCCCGCAGGGCGGGCGTCCAGGCGTCTGCTTGCCGCGCCGGCCCCGAGCCCAGGCGGGCGGACCCGCAGCCAGGAGCCCACGCGGCCCGGATGCTCAGGGCGGGTGCCAGGCGAGAGAGAAGCGGGCTGATCAGGGGTGGACTCACTCGCAGTGAGGGGAGGACTGTCCTCAGTGGGCAGGGGACAGGCTGCGAGCTGGAAACCGGGTCCCACCAGCCTGCAGCGGCGGACTCCCGCCACAGGAGAAAGCGCACACAGGCCGCTGGCTCCACCTCCATCCCGCCGGTGACAGGACTCCAGCCCTGCTGGGTTCTGCCGAAGCCCCGGCAGCGCCCCTCCGCCTGACCTACTGCCGGCCCTGCGGTGTGCCCGGCGGGGACAGCTCCTGGCCCCAGTGCAGCTCACGTTCTGGTGTGTAGGGGTGAAAAACAACGAACTGACCAACACGCCTCCCCCACAGGTGTGGGAGCTTTCAGGAAGCACACGAGGGCTTTGTGGTCCACGGAGAGCTCACCAAGGAAGTGACATCGGAGGGGAGGGAGGGAGGGAGAGACTACGGCAAGCTGGTCGCACGAAAGCTGGAGAGAAGGGTATTCAAAGCAGAACACGTGCAAAGGTCCTGAGGCATGAGTGTTGCCGAAGGTTTGGAAGAGACCAGGCAAGCTGGGAGTGTGGTGAGCCAACGGAGAATGGGTCAAGGTGGATAAGCAGTCAAGAAGCCATGATTAAGGAGCCTGGATTTTAACCACACCAGGAGGTACTGAAGGTCCCAGGCAGAGGAGCGAGACCTCACGTGCATTTTAAGATTGGTTTGGGGCAGCATGGAGAGCAGGCTGGTAGGGGACCACATCTTGACAGCACCTGCTGTGGCCTGGGGTGTGGGGCATGGCGACTCGGGGTTTGGTTTGGAGTGTGGCCTGCGGAGACGGGGCACCGGCCACATGCCGTTCCGTGCTGGGCGTGTGGCCCACCTCCCTGCTCCCCTTGTCACTCTGTCCCTTTCCTCTCCTGGCCGTGTGTGGCCCTGCTGGGTTAGCTTCAAAGCAGGGCACCCTCTGGTTTCCCTCTGGTTTCCTAGGAGGACCGGGAGTTGTGGGCCAATCACGTGTCCCCCCCACCTCTGTCCCAGTTTCCGGTTACTCAGCCCCGTCCTGAGGTTCCGCCAGGCTCCTCGGTCCGAACAGGCACTTGTCAGGGGTTCTGGTTTCTGCCCAGAGCTGCCTCACCTCGTTTTCCAGCCTGTAACCCTTGTCAAGGGCCCGTACTCTGCACCCCAGCCCATGGCCTTCCGTCGGGTCTAACTCGGAGGCCTGTCCTTGGCCGCCGGGCAGCCTCTGCTCTGCAGGGCACCTCCCCTCAGTCGGGACAACTCCAAGTGTCTCCTGTTCCAGGGGTTCCCTGGCAGGCAAGGTGAACAAGGGCGTGGGAGGGCGGGCCAGCCTGAAGGGGTGGCCCAGGGGGTGAGGAGGCAGGCAGGGCGCCTCCCAGACCCCCTCAGGGCGATGGCTGCAGGCATCAGGCAAGCAGGGGACCCGCAGTGCCCGGAATCTGGGGCTGAGAAGACCGGGTCTACTGAGGGACACAGTATTTTGTCACACGAGGGGCAGCTCCCAAGCTAGGTCCGCAGACCCTCCTCTGACGTTCGTGTCTGTCTCTTACGGCCTGCTGACGTGCGGCAGCAGACGCTTCTGGAGGCGGTGAGCGGCTGGGTCCAGGCCCTGCAGGCCTGAGGCCAGACCCTGGGCTGGGAGACAGTGGCAGCGCCTCCCTGGGGAGTCTTGGGCACCCCCAAACTGCAGGGAGATGAGCGGGACCCACAAACGGGTCAGGACTCAGGTTTATTACAGGAGAAAACAGCATCCACAGGAAGCAGGGCGATGGACGCTGGGAGGCAGCCGGCACGGGGCGCGGGCGCCGTCCGTGTGGACGGAGAAAGCAGCACGTGCGGTGGCGGCCGCAGGAGAACGCGACAGAACAAGACAGAACGGGTGTCCCGATGGCAAGCACACTGAGGACTGGAGGAAGGGAAGATGTTACGAAGTTGAGGTTCGCCGGATGTGACTAGGTGGAAAGTGACATTTCACGGCCCACGAGCAGCAGCCGAGCGGGCCTGTGAGCTGACGGGAGGCCCTCGCTCGGCCACGAGTGGGCACAGCCACGCACCTCGGCCGCGGTGTGAGGACCCCGGTGACCTGGCGCTCCAGCTCACCAGGAAGCAAACACATGTTCACACCGGAGCGCCACACGGGTAGGGCTGCGGTGACGGGGGGCACACGGCTGGGACAGGGGGCGCGTGGGGACCCCAGCGCCGGATCCACGTGTGCTCTGGGGCTGAAGTCCCCCGGGGGCTCCCCCCGCACGGCTGGGACACCCACACCCGCCAGCGTCCCCAGGCAGCGGTCTGGGCGAGGGGTCCGCCAGCTTGTGGTCCGTGGACCAGGCAGCTGGAGCCTGTGAGGACGACACCGGGAGACTGCGGACTCTAAGTCCCCGCACACGGGTCTCTGAGGCCAGGGCTGCCCCAGAGCAGGGCCATGTCCTCCGACGAAGACACGAGCCGGGCCATCAGCATCGTGGCTGCTCCCGCCCTGAACCAGCCCTCAGGCTGTTCCCTTTCTGGTCCCTACACTGCTTCCCTCCCCCTCCCTGGACGCCCCTCCACCCTGGCTGAGACCCCTGCCCTCGCCCACCCCGCTGCAGAGCTAATGTCCCAAGTGTCCCCGGTGCCACAGGCATCTGCCGCCTGCGGGCCTGCCTCACTCCGCGGCGTGGCCGGGGCCAGGCTCCCTCGCAGGGGTAGGAATGACCACATCTCGGTGTCTGGACTGGGGATGGACACGAGAGGTCACTAGAAATCAAGCCCAGGTGGCCTCCTGGTGCCTACAGCCTCCCCAGCGACGCAGGGGGCCTGGCAGAGACCAGAGGCTGACCTCCGGTCATTCCCGATTTGCGGGGAGAGGAGGCAGAGCCCCCCACCCGCCCACAGCGCTGGCTCCCACCTTCCCTCAGGTCCAGGCTGCATGTCACATCCCTGGGACATCCGCAGCAGCCCGTCCCCGCGTCTGTTAAGTTCGAGGCCCTCCGGGCTGGGCTGGGGGGTGCCGGTGCACTAACTGCTCCCCCAGCAACAGCAGCCACACTCAGCGGGGGGGCCCTGAAGCCTTGCACTTGGAAAAGGCGTTTCTCTGGAACTTTCCTGGGAGCCGAGCCTCGGGAAGTCCTGGACTTTGCCTGCAGCGCATTCCTAGAAGGCTGCTGGTGTCCGGACTGGCCTCCTGGGGGTGGGGGGAAGGAGGTGTGCGTTCTGTGGCCTTTCCAGTTCGGAACCAGGGAAGGCCCCCCCGTGGGGAGTTGGCCCACAAACCCTTCTCTCCACTCACCCCACTGGCAGGCATCTCCCGGTGTGGATTTTCTGCCGCCAAACTGCCCGTCCCGCCTCTGCCCTGTTCCCCCTGCCCCCCGAGTCCCTTAGGGTTTTCTTCTGCTCACCCAGGGCCTTCTTCTCCTCTTCCTCACAGATCTCTGTCCCTGCTTGGAGCCCAGGGATGACGGTGACGGTCAGCCCCGAGGTCCGTGGTTAGGCAGATGTCATCAGGGACTTCTTGCCTGGGGTGGTCTGCTCCCACAGCCAGAAACGGACAAGGACTACCTTCTGAACAAGGAAATGCAATCATTACCTGGATTGTTGCCGGGAAACTACCACCACCCAAGTGAGGAGCAGACTCTGTCACTGCTGGGGCGGGGGCGGGGCTGCTGCTCGCCGGACCTGGACGCGCCAGGAGCGGGGCAAGTGCTTCCTGCTTCTCAGGGTTTAGAAAATACAACGCAGCGAAAGCTGGATGGCGAGGAACTCGTTCTGCGAGAGGAGCCACCGTATCTGATACATTTTAACTCGATACGCGGGCCAGTTCTCGCGATACAAGTCCTAGGTGACGCCGAACATCAAGGATCCCAACCGAGCCGACGGTTCTTTCTTGCTCTCTCTCTCATTCGCTTGCTGTGGGGTTTCATCAATGCAATGTCACATCCGCAAAATCCCCAAAAGGAGGTGAAATCAAGTGTCGTTGGATAGGTTCCTTGTTAAGGTTGCACAAAAAGGGGCGCCTGGGCGGCTCAGTCGCTCGAGTGTCCGACTTCGGCCAAGGTCATGATCTTACGGTTTGCAGGTTCACACCCCGCGTCGGGCTCTGTGCTGACAGCTCGGAGCCGGGAGCTGCTTCGGATGCTGTGTCTCCCTCTCTCCCCACCCCTCCCCCCTCGTGCTCTTCTCTGTCTCAAAAGTAAACAAACATTAAAAAATAAAAAGAAGACAAAGTTGCACAAAGATTCCATTGAGCCACCAGAGGGCAGCGATCCCGTGAGTGACGGTGAAAGTCGGCCTGCGCGATCACCGGCCTCGGCTCCCTGGCAGCAGCCACGCAGGTTCTCAGAGGGAGGCGCGGCTTCGTCTGCTTGCTTTTCTATTTTGTATTTTCTTTATTGTTTTGTATTAAGTTACAGTACTGTAATGACTTTTACATACGAATATTTTTGGGTTGTGGAGCGAATCATCTGAGTTTCCATTATTTCTTAGGAGGACATTCGCTTTGAATTACAAGCGTGTTTCCGGGAAATTATGCCTGCAAACCACGCGGTGACTGTAGATCGAACACACGTGAACTTACAGTGCGTGTGGGCGGGACCAGGAAGAGCCCAAACACGCCCGCACGGCCCGCAGCTCAGGACCCGGACGCCACCCAGACCCGCGCCGCACGTGGCCTCGCTGCCCGAGGAGCGTCCTCCGAGTCCTCCGAGTCCGGCGTGAGCGGCCCTTCCCTCGCTCTCTGGCTTCCCGCCCCGTGTATTTCCAAACCACACGCTGGTCACTTCCGCGCTTTATTATAATCGCCCTACGGGGCTGACTGGCTCCGCCCGGGGTTCTGAGACCCACGCGTGGTGACAGGGACGTGTCCGCGGCTGATGCACGTTTGGTTATTTCTCGTTTTCCTGGCGCTCCGCGTGCTAAATATTGCCACACGTGATGGAAGTTGTCTGAGGTCCTATAGTCAGTGAAATTTCTACCTTAGCACAATAGGGCACATGTTTACCTTGCTAGGAAATGTTATTTTTGTTGCAAAAATGGATAGGCAGCTTTTTAAAATTGTGTTTTGTTAACATCACATCAAATCCAGTGGACTTTTTTCACTGTGGTAAAACCTACAAAGCATTGGTTATCTTAGTGATTATTTTAGCCATTCGGAAGCGGACACTTAGGTGGCAGGAAGTCTTCACCATGCGGTGTACCCAGCGCCCCGATCTGCACCCCGACCTGGCTCTCATCCCGACAGAAATGCCGCCCCGTCACTCGCCCCTGTCCCTGCCCCTGCTAACCTCTCCCCTGCCTTCCCGTCTTCGCACCGCCCGCTCCGGCCCCAAGCGGACCCAGGGTCAGGCCGCAGCCGGCGGGCCGAGTCTGGCCTCTCCAGCGGCATCGCCTCCAGGGATCCCCCGCGTGCGGCGGCGGGTGTGGGGGCTCGCTCCTCTCCCAGCCGAGCACATGGGGGGACACTGAGCCGTGTCGCTGACGGCCGCTGGGAGGGCCGCCGCGCCTGCTGGACTCCGCGTAGGCACCTCCGTGAACTGCGTCGACCCCCAATGTGACAACGTGCTAAGTCCTTATTGACGCCCTGCTTGGTGACTGTGGTCGACACTATGTAGACAGCATGACCTGCTGAGGCACACAGAGGGGTCTCCCGTTCAGGCCCGCCTGCACCTGTGACTCCCGGACTGGCTCCGGTGGCGCTCACGGGCAACTGTGAGGGCCCAGCGCAGCCTGGCGGATACTCTGCATCGGGTCTAGAAAATTCTACTGTATTCCTCATTTATGCAGATGTGTTAATCGTGAGTGAATGTTGAATTTTAACAAATATTTCCGCAGCTGCTCAGATAAGATGCCCCTCCCCCACCCCGTCAGTGTGAGAAATGAGAGCTGTGTTAAGCCACGCTGGCCTTCCTGCAACACGCCGGACCGGTCATGCTATGTGACGTCCCCACGCCGCACTGGGGGTGGCCCGTCAGGGAGCAGGCGGCGCCGGGCTGCAGCTCTGATGTCGCGGCTCTACTGGCTCATAAAGGTGAGGCGGTTCTTCCCAACGTCCACACAGGACTAGAATTTTCTGTTTCTTGAATTCTTTGGGGACACGCTCTGTGCAGCGGGGACAGGGTCTCTGGGCCGCACCCTCTCGGGCTGGCCTCCCTTCCTGCTCTTTCTCCTTAGAGCCGCCTCGGCGGCGCTCCTGTCCTCGGCTCGGTGTGCTGGCCATGCCTCCGCCGCGCCCCCCGCGTCCCCTTCCCGGGCCCCAGAGCCACAGGACGCGGCTCTGACAGCCCTTTGTCTTTTCCTTCTGAAAACATTATTTTAAAGAGAGAGAGTGCCAGCGGGGGAGGGGCAGAGAGAAAGAGAATTCCATCCAAGCTCCATGCTCAGTACAAAGCCTGAAGTGGGGCTCGATCCCACAACCCTGGGACCAGGACCTGAGCCGAAATCAAGAGTTGGACACTCAGCTGACTGAGCCGCTCAGGAGACGTGACTGTCCTTTTAAACAACCAGCTTCTACCTGTTTCTCTCCACAGCCTCTGTCCCGTTGGTTCTGCTTCCTGCTCTTCCTTCCTCCCTCTCTCCTCGCTCTGCTGTTGCTCTTACGAAGCCAGGGGCCCAGCTAGCCGACGCCTAGCTCGCCTGCTGGGGTCCTGGCACTCAGCCCCCCGCCCCGCCCCCCGCCCGGGCACAGTGGCCCCCAGAGGTCCTGGCATCTGGGAGGCTGGCGCGCTTTATACCTTTCGTCGTGTAGTCTTTTCCTAAGCCAGGCTGTTGGGAAGGCTTTTCCCTAGGATGGGAGTTTCATTTGAAGAACAACAGAAAAACCATCAAGGCAAAGATTAACCGGGGAGGTCTGGCTTCCGGGCTTGGTGATGCCAGATCAAAATCAAAATCAGATTTGAGTCTGATTTTGTGATTTTTCTCAGGATTGTAAAGTGTACTCAGAAAACATTTCCACGTCTAACTAAGTGTTTTTCTGCTGCGGTTCTCCAGGCCGCGGCGGGCCAAGTCGGCGGGCCCCAGGTCGGGCGGCGCGCACGCTCACACACGGGAGCGGATGCCCGCCTCGCGAGGACACATGTGACAGGAAGCTCTACTCGGAGCGGGGGCTGACCTCAGGACCCCGAGGTCAAGGGTCACACCATCCGCGGAGTGAGCCAGCCCGGCGCCCCAGGGGCTGGCGTTCTCACCACAGATAGGGGGCGCCAGCACCACCAGCGGCCCCCGTGTCGCCCCGGAGGAAACCGAGGCAGCACGAGGGGATGAAGTGATGTGCCCAAGGTCCCCTATCTCCACGGCACCGGCTCAAGTCGGGGGCCCGAGAGCAGGAGCTCCTCACCACTCACTTCCTCTCCAGACACCAGGGGGTCAGAGTGCGCTTCCGTCTGGAGACCCAGCGGCCTGTGGCAGGGGCCGCGGGGGCGCCTGCCCGGCCCGGAGGAGGGGGTCCGTCCCGTGGCCCTGCATGCAGGAGAGAGCTCCGTCTCGGCATGACTCACCCGCCCCAGGCCAGCGGCCCCCGTGCCCTTCTTAGGAACCCGCTAACCCTTCCACTCAACGTGCCGCTAGGCCGCCGCGCAAACCCTGCCGCACGCGCCTGCCGGCCGTCAGGATCACACGGGGCATGCGGGGATTCCTCCCTGTGACGCAGGATCCACGTCACCCAACGACACGTTACCTATGAACACACGCGTCCCGGGACGCGGCAACACCGCAGAGGATAAAAACCAAACTAAACCAACGCGGGCTCCACACCCCTGGACGTGGGGGGCGCTGCCGTGGCCGTGGCTGACCGCGGCCTGTCCGCACCCCGCGCTCCGGTCCATCAGGCTGAACCCCGCCCCCCCCCCCCTCCGGGTTTCTTTCCACCCCTGCCGCACCGGTTCTGGAGGGCTCTGCCCGCCCCGAGGGGCGGCTCCCGCACACTGTCCCTCGAGAACAGGCCCCAGCGGCCACCACCGGGCTCTGCGCACGAGGCCGTGCGAGGTGCGCCCTTTCGCACTCGTCTGTTCTCTGAGGACTTGAGAGTAAGCGGAAGGCGGCACGACCCTGTGCCCCCAGAGCCTCAGCGCTTGTCTTCACAGGACGGTGTCTGACTCGGGGGCCTCCGGCGGCGCGGCCACAGCTGCCCTTCCAGCCGGGGCTCACACGCCGTGTCTCCCCTCCACGTCCTGCCACGGGGGGGGGGGGGGGGGGGGGGGGGGGGGGGGGGGGGGGGCGGCCGGGGGGGGGGGGGGGGGGGGGGGGGGCGGCTCGGCAGGGGTGCATATAACATCACAAAGGACAGGAGCAAACATCTCACCTGGAGAAACATTTCCTCTGGGAGCATCTGCCTCAGGCGTCCGGGGGTGCCCGACCGAGAAGGCATCTCCATCCTGACTCGGGACCTTCTTTCAGGGCGGAATCCCCATTTCTGGGGTCCGGAGAACTGAAAGCGGAGGTACCGACGTTTTCCTAGTAAAAAGCCGTATTTGCTCCCAGTCGGCCGTCCCCTCACGTCCCTGATACTGTCAGAAATTCTAGGACAACCCGCACCCCGCTCTGCGGAGCAGGGAGCCCCACCCAGACCGCTCCTGGAGGGAAACTAAGGCTGCGCACAGCACGTGGACTTGGTGGGGCAGGAGTGGGGAAGTGGAGCTAACCTGGAGAGCCGATCGCCGGAGGCCAGGGCACCTGCTTCGAGATGGGAGACCTCGGGGCCGCCGCGGGCTGGCTCGAAGCTACCTCCCGTCCTTGGGGTGCCCCCCAGGTGTCCAGGGCAGGCCTCTCCCGCGGTGGCGGCATTACCTCCCGCGTGGCCCACCTGGGTGAGTCCGGGTCTCACCAGGGACGGGGGCTGGGCCAGGGGGTCGGTCCGAGTTCCAGGACTGGCGCCCCAGCCCGAGGCGGGAAGCCAGACCCAAACCAGAGGGCTGCCTCCAGGGCCAGTGGGCTGGGGACAGCAGGTGTCTGGTGCAGCCCCGGGGGTCTGAGCGCGGCGCTGCCATCTAGCTCAGGGCCCCAGGCCGCCTGCCAGGCTGCGCGGGGGTGGGCTCGGGGCCCAGCGGGTCGGCGTCTGCAGACTGACGTCCTCACGGGCGCAGGTGAGGAGGCAGGGAGGCCGCCCTCCCGCCCCACAGAGGCCGCGCCACGCTCACGCTCTGGTGCCGTGGCTGCACGCATCTCCCCCGTCACCCGGCGGCGTGGACCGGAGAGGTCCGCACCACACTCTGCACTGAGCCGGGGACGGGCCCCTGGCGTGGACACGCGTCCGCACAAGGAAAGGCGCGTCCAGCGCAGCGCCCGCAGGCCGGCCTCCGCCAGTCGCCGGGCCTCGCCTGCCCGCTCGGTCCTCTCGGCAGGCCGCGGCCCCGTCTCAGTGCCTCTTCCGCGGGTGGCGCTTCCGGTGGCGAATGAGACACGAGCTGTAGGCGAAGGCTTTCCCACACTCCTTGCATTCGTACGGCTTCTCTCCAGTGTGCGTTTTCCGGTGTTTCAGGAGGTTCGAGCCGCAGTTAAAGGCCTTCCCGCATTCGCCGCATGTAAAGGGCTTCTCGCCGGTGTGGACTCTCCGGTGTTTGGTGACGTCGGAACTGTGCCTGAACGGCTTCCCGCACCGGTCACACTTGAAGGGCTTCTCCCCGGTGTGAACCCGCTGGTGGCGAAGGTGGTCCGTCTTGTGCTTAAAGACGCGTCCACACTCGCTGCACTCGTAGGGCTTCTTGCTCTGAAAAGGAATGAACACAGGCGCCCCCTCGAAGTCGTCTTTAAACGGAGCATCGAAGGCATCGAACCCGTGCGCTGCCTCCTCCGGGCTCAGGCCGGGCTCCTTGCGGCGCTTTCGTGCCACCGCGGGCCTCTTGCCGGGCCTTTGCTCCCCGGACGCCGCTCTCTCTCCTTCGGGCGTGGCCTTTAGCAAATCCACTTCCTCCTTTGGGGTCTCTGCCTTCTTTTTGCCCGTGGGCTTTTCCATCTTCCCTGGTGCCCAGGAGGAAGGGCCTCGGAGACAGGCCAGGGGCCGGATTCTCCTTCTTCAGCAAGCTCCTTCTTTACGCAGCTCTTCATCTGTCCAAGCCTGGGGGAAGGCTCTGGAAGGTCTGCACCCAAGAGAGACTCCGCCGGCGTCTGCGCTGTGGAAGAAGCCACACCGGGAGGGCCAGATGGCTCCAGCGTCTGGGACGAACACCAGTGGGGGCGGGGCTCGCTGCGCAGACTCACTAAGGGAGGGATTGGGGTGGGGGGTGGGGGGTGGGGCGCTGGGGGAACTGGGCCCCTCCCCTTTCCTGCTTCTGTTTGTTCCCCTTGGACATCTCCTGAGCCTCTCAAACTGAACATGACCCAACAGGACACTCGCTCTAACCCTCTCCCTGGGCCGAGGCCTCCAGGCCTGTGTCCAGTAGGGTCTCCCACGGATCAACAATTCCATGTGGTCCCCAAACGGGTTTTGCCCTACTATGTTCTCCCTCCGTCTCCATGTCCTGCATTTGGGACCAGACAACGGGCTTTTGGAGCTATAGGCTGAGGAGCGGCACGGGCCCGTCACCTAGAGCCTGGGGTCTGAGACGGACCAGACTCGGGGCTGGCTCCAGTGGGTGCCCTGCCCTCCCCCCATGGTCTGTCTCCACGGCGCCGCCCCAGGCCCCAGTGGCTCCGCTCGTACTGACAAGCCCCGCCCCGGCCCGCCCCTCGGCCCTCTCCTCGCTCCCGTCCTGCCAGCCACTTGCTGTGGGCTCCTCAGCCATGCCCAGGCCTCCTGCCTCAGGGCCTGACAGATTCCAGAAACAGAGCAAGTGCAGGTTTCTGCAGAGCTGGCCCCTCACTTTATTGGGAGCTTGCTCTGAGGGCCCGCCCCGGAGAGGCCTCACGGATTCGGCCATGCCCCCCACTCCCCTGCCCTAACCCGGCCCTAGACTCCCTGTAGCACCTCCCTGGGGCTAACTCCTCCACCGAGAACCAAAGTCTGGGCAGCTGTCAACTTGACCTTGCTCACAGCGCCACTGTCTCCAACAGCGGATGCGCCCCTTCCCTAAGGGCACCCCAACCTCACCACGAACCCAAAGAGGCCCCACACGGCGCCTGCACGCCTGTCTGTTGCTCGCTGAGATCCCCTTTGGGTCTCTTTCCTGTATCGTCCCTGAGCTTCCCGGGCCTGCCTCTTCTCTCAGCGCTGATGGGATTCCAGCAAAAAGCCTTGACAGACTTCAGCCTCTTTAACCGCTGGTGAAAGACACCCCGCAAGATCCCAAGATTAAGAAAAAGCCTTTTTTTCCTTTTTTAAGAAAAAGCTCCGAAGGCAGGTCCTGTTCTGATTCTCCAACATTCCTTGCAGACTCTCTTCTTAGCAAAGGTCTCTCATGGCCTGTGACGGCCACCCCCACCTACAGGAGCCCCAAAATCCTGGCAGGCTGTCTTACCCCCGGATGGGATGCCCTACATGATAATACTCCAAGTGACGTATTTTTCTTTGAAACTTCTTTCCCACCTTCCACTTACTTACCATCAACCTTTTAATCTGTGTGACTATCCAACTCTGTGCATGAAAACACAGTCGGTTTTTTTTTTTTTAAGTAAGCTCCATGCCCAACGTGGGGCTTGAACTCAAGACCCAAGATGCTCTACCGACTAAGCCAGCCAGGCACCTCCAACTGATGTATGTTTTAAGGTACAAATACTTTGAACTCTAAGACTCTCCTCTTCTCCCCCATGCAGAGGCAAGACAGAAAATGACTGTAGAAATTTCCCAAGGAGTTTAGGAATCTAGTTTCTTCTAAATAAAAATGTTTAGGGGCACCTGGGTGGCTCGATTGGTTGAGCATCCAACTGGCTCAGGTCATGATCTCGCAGTTTGTGAGTTCAAGCCCTGCATCCAGCAGGCCGCTGTCAACGCAGAACCCGTTTCAGAATCTGTCTCTTTCTTTCTGCCCCTCCCCAGCTAGTGCTCTCTCTCTCTCTCTAAAATAAACAAACTAACTAACTTAAAAATGAAAAAAGACCCTAAGAATTAACATTAAAAAACAAAAAAAAACCACTTGATTTGGATTCAGGCCTTTGAGGCCCCCAAAGCTTTACTGGAGGCAGCTTCTGGGAAGCTGTTCTGAGCACCGGGTGTGGGCCTGAACCAATGGGAAGGGCAGCTCGCTTGGGCTGAGGGGGGCCCTGCTGGAGAGGGCAGGCGGGCCGAGGATCACAGCACGAGGCAAGGACGCTGGAGTCCAGCTTCAGTGGGAAACGGAAGGAAACCAAGAACCAACATGAAAGACGCGCCCCGTGACGGGCCTGGGGGTCCTCCGTGCTCCAGACTCCTGCCAGGACTGCCACCCAGGCAGCAGCTGCCCTGGATGTGGCTTCTTGTCAGCAAGGTCATGGCTTTTTCATCCTCGAGTCTCCGCCACTGGCTGGGCTGGAGCCCGCACATGCTGGTGCTCAGGAAACATGCCAGATCGTCGTCTGGTCGGTCTGAAACGAGCTACAGGCGCTTAACGGCGGAGACGGCATTTACCCACTTCTCTAAGCGCACAGCGCGCCTAGCATTAAATAGTTAAAAGCAGAGTAGCCCGGAGGTCCGGGCCCCTCACTTCGCAGGCCTGGGGACACCAGTGACAACTCAGTCCTCCCGGCCCCGGCAGGAGCGCCCGGCCCGAGGGCTGGTGCCCGCCGCGCAGCTCTGGGGCAGCTCTTTTGCTCTCCGGCCGGCCCCACGTGCCACGGAGCCTGGTCCCCGGAAACCCCGCTCACCCTGGTCCCGTCCCCCCGCCTTCCGAAGCCTGGCTCTCAGGGGGAGTCTGCATCACCAGAGGGTTTGGGATCCAAGGGCAAGCATGCACCCCAAGAGTCTGTCGGCCCGCCCCCCCCGCGAGCCAGCAGCCGCGAGTCGTGCCGAGGCGGGGGAAAGGGGACCCGAGGGGCAGCACGACACACCCCCGCCAGTGACAGGGCCTCGCCAGCCAAGTGTGCAGGGCCCTGGGGCGCCGCCTTCACCTCGGTCCGCACGGAGCTGGTCCTCGCCCTCCTCCCCGCGGCGCCTGGGAGCCGAGGGAAGCGGGGGTCCGGGGCTGCAGGCGGGGCGAGCGCGCCCGCCGCAGGCGCCCGGGAACGACGTCCCCCGCGCCCAGCAGCCGGCATCGGCGCCGACCGGAAGAGCCCGCCCCTTCCGGCGCCGCTCTAGGAGGAGGCCCCACCCCCTGAGCCTCTCTGTGGTTCCCGCGGACGGCCCCGCCCCCCAGCTCCTGGGGCCCTTTCCTGGGGGGGCCTGCTCTCCTCTCCCTGCGCCCGCCCACTCGCCTGTGCCCCTCCCCCGCCCCTGCGGCCCCGCCCTCACTTCGTCCTCCCTCCTCGCCCCTGCGCCTCCCTCAGTCCAGCCTCCCTACTTCATCCCATCCCTCATCCCTATGCCCTCCTCTCTCACTCCTTGCCCCCTCACATCTGCACCCCCTCTTTCACCCCCTCCCTCTCTCCTGCGG
>PISW01013707.1:0-24803 GCA_004023785.1 Mungos mungo
AGCAACGTAAAAAATCAAAACCCCCACTTCTATTTCCTGTAATTAGGCTTATACAGAAATTAATAGGTTAAGTACCAACTAGTTAATCACCTAATTTCACAGCTATCTGAAGTGGCATTCGTTATTTAGCAGCTTATCTATGATACATTCAAGATACATGATACAATTTATTACTTGCCTATAAGCTAAAACAAAGCCTCATCTGAGTTTTGGATTCTCTTTCAAGCACACAGATTGTTGGTAGAATTCATTTCTTTGTGGCTGTGAGGCCAGGATCCCTGATTTCTAGCTGATTCTCCACGAGGGGTCACTTGGAAGTGCTCCAGGCCACCGTTCTCTCCTGTCCATTTACAACACAGCTATTTCTTTTCTTCTTTGAGGCCAGAAGGAGCACATCTCTTTGATTCCCTCTTCTTCTACCAGCTGGAGAAACTCCTCTGCTTTTAATAGGCTCATGTGACTAGATCAGGTCTACCTACAAGATATTCTTCATATCTAAGGGTCAACTGCTTTGGAACTTTAATTATATTTGCAAAAACCCTTCATAGCAGTACCTAACTAAATTAATGTTTGATTGAATATCCAGGAGATGAGAATCTTGCAGGGGGTATCTTTAGAATTCTCCCATCCACATGTGTGCGGACTTCAACCTGCTGAATATTCAAGGGGCTCACCTGTAGATCTCCAAAATTCTCCCTCATTTCAGCTCTCTCTCTTCTCCAGTACTCTTTCTCTTTTTGGCTTTGAACTCCTTTTGCTTCTTAGATCTGTAGGCATATAATTTTCATCAAATTTTGAACTCTGGCTGTGTTGGTCTCCCTGGATTCTCAGCTCCATCTCTTCCTCCCAGAGAGTCTGATGACTGTGGCTTGGAGGCACTGTCATGGTCAAAAGCTGGAGCAGTCACTAGACCCACTTTGTTTCCTGTCTTTCAGGAATTACTCTCTTCGCTGCCTGAAGAACACTGGGTCAGACTATTGTTTCATGTATTTTGACCTTTTAAAAATGGTTTTGGGGGCAGGAGTGGTGGGAAGGCAATTCCAATCACTCCATCTTGGCTGAAAACAGTATCACAAGGTACTTTCAAAAATATCTCAGGGGTGGCTCAGTTGGTTATTTAGATCTTGGTTGCGACTCAGGTCATGATCTTGTCGTTTGTGAGATTGAGTGCTGGGTCTGGCTCCATGCTGATAGTGCGGGACCTGCTTGGGATTCTCTCTCTTCCTCTCTCTCTCTCTCTCTCAAAATAAATAAATAAAAACTAAAAGAAAATATTTCAAAGAGGGCAGGAGGAAACTTCAGAGAGAAATGTCTATGGTCTTGATGGTGATGGTTTCATGCATGGACATCATTGGAAGTGGGCCTTTCCCCTCATTTCTGAGTGGCAGTTGAGCAAAACTTTTAAGTCAAAATTATTTCCTTTTAGCTCTTGAAAAGGCATCTGGCTTCTCTTTAGGCACATGAGAAATCTGAATTATTTAAGGTAGTGGTATAGGAAAGAAAACTAACATTTCACTGATTTAACACAATAGAAATTTAATTCTTGGTCTTAGTCCAACATAGATTCCCAGCTTATTTGACAGCTTTTTTTCCCCCTCCATACAATAATTTAGGGGCCTTGGTTCTTTCCACCTTTTGGTTCCAACTCAGAGTCAAAAGAGTCAAAATCTGCATTCAGGTAACACGGGTTAAAAAGCATTTGGAAAAACTCAGTGGGACACTTGGGTGGCTCAGTCGGTTGACAGTCCGACTTTGGCCCAGGTCATAATCTCATGGTTCGTGGGTTCGAGCCCTGTGTCAGGCTCTGTGCTGACAGCTAGCTCAGAGCCTGGAGCCTGCTTCCAATTCTGTGGGTGTCTCTCTCTGCTCCTCTCCTACTCATGATCTGTCTCTCAAAAATAAATAAATGTTAAAAAAATTTTTTAAAACTCAGCTCCTCCTTAAAAGTCTTAGTAGTCAGTGGTTCCACAATAATCGTATTTATTTTATCAGTGAGAAATGATCACATGAACACACACACGCATCATCATCATCATCATCATCATCACCACCAGCAACTCCAGTATAAAAAGTTGGGCATGAATTCTGTGGCTAGCTAGTCGTCTGTGCTATATAGTCTAATTTTAATGCTTTTGTTAGTAACTTCACTTTTTTCTTAGTATATTTTAAGATATTCTTTTCATCATTGATGTGCTTTTTTTTTATTACATTGTATTCTTTGTACATAGAATATATTATTTATCTTTGTAATCTTGTCTTACTTCCATTCTGGCAAATGGTCAGTAATCATCTCTTCAAACATGTCTTCTTTGCTCTTCTGTTCTGTTCTCTTGGAATACCTACTTGACATATATTGGAGTCTGTCAGTTGATCTTCCTTATTTTTTAGCTGAATTTTCCAAGTTTTTATATTGTTTTTTTGAGTGATTTCTTTAGCTACTGGCTCCCAAATTATAATTTTCTCTTTGTATCCACACTAGAATGCATCTCATATATTTTTCTTCTAAAAAAATCAATTGTGTATTTTATTTACAAAATTTATACTTTTTTCCATGGTTCCTTAATTATATTTCATTTCTGCTAGTTTTTGTCTTATTATTCTTGCTATATTTGGAGGATAGTATTTCCTCCTAAACATGCTTCTTTCCACAGAATTAAACCATTCAGGGAAAAATTATGTGGTGATTGTCATTTCTGTTGAATGTTACTCTTTAGCTCGGAACTTTTTAAGTTTTTATAGAACTTGGGTTTGCGTGCTCATCGTAAGAAGCAGTTTGCTTTCCTTTGACCCGTGTTCCCATTTCATTCAGTGTCTGACTGGCAATTACACAGTTTTTCAGATTTGTTGTTTCCTCCCTGTGTCTGCCATTGTCTTAGAGAGAAACTATATTTTATGATGCTAGGTAAGGACATTGATATTAGAGATAATTCAGGTCCAATCATGAAGGGAACAAACGTAGCAGTTTCTTCCCCTAGAAGGTGTCTCTATCCTTCCGTTCCCTCCATTCCCAGTTTCTGGTCAAGCCATCGCTCCAGGTGTCCGGACAACGGTTGTCTTGTCAGCTGCTGAGGTGGGGGTTTCCTTTTTTCATAAGCTGAAGATGGCTGCTCTGACGCTTTGAGCTGCAGGTGGCTCTTTGGCTTTGGGTCTCCCTCCAAGTCATGCAGGGTGTCTCCTGGTACCTTTCCCTCTGATGGAGCAGAGGTCCCTGTGTGGGTCTTGGGCCGTAAGAACCCTCAGCTTACATCCTGCCCACTGCTTAAAGTTTCCATTTCTTTTCTAATTCACAGAGAAATTCAGGTTTTTCTAAGCCTCTTTATGCCTTTTTAAATTAAAATTTTTTTTAATGTTTATTTATTTTTGAGAGAGAGACAGACAACATGAGTGAGTGAGGGGCAGAGAGAGAGGGAGACACAGAATCTGAAGCAGGTTCCAGGCTATGAGCTGTCAGCACAGAGCCTGACAGGGGTCCCGAACCCATGAACCGTGAGATCATGACCTGAGCTGAAGCCGGACGCTCAACCAACTGAGCCACCCAGGTGCCCCCACGCCTTTTTTAATTTGCAGTGTTTTTGTTTGACCTGTTGGCACTATGTTGGGAGGAGCGAAAAATGTGTCCGGGCAGGACCTCGCTGTGTTCTTGTACACTGGAGGTACCCGTTGTGTTGAACCCCTGCTTGGCAGTTTCTCCCTGCCTGGTGAGAGGAGGGCACCCTTCTTGGCTAAGCATTTGCAGCTCTTTACAGTAGAAGTTTAGCAAAACTTCTCAAACTTTTTCTAGCTCTAGTATGTGCCTTTTAAACCTGACAGATTGGACTGAACTCTCTGTTCCTGAAAACTGCATCATTCTAAGCTGTGTACAAAGATCTTTCCTTCTGGAAGACGCTGTGTGGTAGACTAAGGTTGACCCTTGAGCAACACGGGTTTGAACTTGTAGGTCTATATATTTACAGATATTTATAAATATTGTACAGTAGTGTAAATGTATTATCTTTTCCTTATGATTTTCCTAATCACAATTTCTTTTCTTGAGCTTATTTTATTGTAAGAATACAGTATAAATACATATAACATACAAAAGCACTGGGTGTTGTATATAAGCAATAAATCATGGGAATCTATCCCCAAGAGCACACTGTACACACTGTATGTTAGCCAATCTAACAATAAATTCTATTTTAAAATATGTGTTAACTAACTGCTATGTTACCGGCAAGGCTTCTAGTCAACAGTAGGCTTTAGTAACTAAGTTTGGGGAAACCAAAGTTATAAGTAGATTTTCTACTGAGTAGGGGTTTGCAGCCCTGCACTGTTTGAGGGTCAACTGTATATTGTTTGTTTAAAATATTTACTACTCTCTCTAATGGACTCATCCCTATAAGACCTTCCTGAATATTTCTCTCATCCATTGATACCAGGGTTGGCCGTGTGCCTTGCTTTGGCTAATGACACGTGACCATAGTAGAGCATAAGTTTAAGAGCCATTGTAAGAGCCATAGCATGAGTGAGAAGTAAGCCTTTGTGATTACAAGCCACTGACTGGAGTGTTGTGACTACAGTGCAATTTACACAAGATACCGACCTACCCTCCACCAATGTCTCAGAAGAGAAACCACATGGCCTTAAACTTAGACTTGGGGCACCTGGGTGGCTCAGTCCATTGAGCATCCGACTTTGATTGAGTCGTGATCTCACGGTGTGTGAGTTCGAGCCCCACATCGGGTTCTGTGCTGTCAGTGCAGAGCTGGCTTTGGGTCCTCTGCCCCAGCCCCCTTCCGCTCCCCTGCTCACGTTCTCTGTCTCAAAAATATAAAATATTTAAAAAAATTAGACAGACTTGCATTCAAACTTTATTTGCATCCACAGCATCCTTATAAAAGAAAATCCCGTAACCTCTATAAATCTGTTTTGACATTTGTGCAATGAAAACAAGCATATCGATTTTGCAAGATTCTTGTAGGGATTAGCGATAGCATAGGTACAGTACCTGTTATAGGGAAGACACTGTGGCAGAGAAGGCTTTCAATTACCTTCAATCACGCTACCTAGAGCGTGAGCAGGGGATTATTATTGTTGTTAATATTAACATTTTTTTGTTGTTGAGACACCATGAGGTTCCCCAAGGCTGTGACACGAATTGTGTCACAAGTATTTGTTCCCCTACAACTCTCATAACAAATCAACACTCCCAGAAACTTTCCCAGGGACATGCTTTCTGAAGAGCGTCCTGGATGGTCAGTCAGTGCCCACTGGGGATCAACAGGGCACTGCATGCCACTGCCCTCTAGAGTTGTTGACCTGGGGCGCCTGGGTGGCTCAGTCAGTTAAGCGTCTGGCTTTGGCTCAGGTCATGGTCTCACAGTTCGTGGGTTCGAGCCCCGCATCAGGCTCTGTGCTGACAGCTAGCTCAGAGCCTAGAGCCTGCTTCCAGTTCTGTGTCTCCCCCTCTTTGTTTCCCCCGTCCCCTGCTCACACTGTCTCTCTCTGTCTCTCAAAAATAAATGAAAAACATAAAAAAAAATTTAGAGGTGCTGGCCGGAAGACCCACCACAGACATCTGGGCAGGTCTTGGATTGCTGCGAGAAACAGCTGTTGCCCCATGAAAACGGAACTATCATAAATATAACAGTGATGAGAGCTGCTCTTTACTGAGTGCTTGACGCGTCAGATGCTTCGCATAACTCATTGACTCGTACCGGCCGCGTCCTGGCTCGGGGTCTACCGCCTACGAATTTCACCCTTGAGAAAAGGGAGGTGGAGAGGAGTTAAAGCACTTGCCCAGGGAGATGCAGCTGCTGTCAGACGGAGTCTTCACTCACGGATTCTCTGAACCCCCCTCGTAACCGCTACACCGGATCAGCCCTCCAAGGCACACGCCGCTGCTCACAAAATCTGCTAGAAGACACTGCCAACCAAAACTTACGAGCAAGACGTTGTTTGCCCCCACCCCGTTCTCTCTCTGTGAGCACATAGTTCTCCTGAAAGCCAGGCGAGAATTTATGCTACAGAAACAAGGAAAAACCATATTCTTTCATCCTAACGGGGGGAAAAAGTAACGATAGAACCAGACTCTTTCCCAGCACAGGTTAAAGACCGTGTTTAGGAGACTTTGTCTTCTCTCAGGGCCAGCGTGGCTGCTCCTGTAAGTGTCCTACTTCAGAAGTAGCTTCAGGGGACATCAGGATGCCCCCCGGCCATTCAATTACAGTAATGATTCCAGCATTTCTGAAAGAAGCTAATGACTGAAATGGCTATCAACATTTGCAGCCGAAAGACCGAAAGTTGGAAATTGGATTTTCCTCTCTTCTTGCTAATGAGCTCTTTGCTCAAGGTGCTGAGGCCTGGGGTAGAATGGGAGATGGGTCGTTCTTTCTCTGGGCCTTGTATCCTCTACGACTGTACTGAATTTCCAGCACTGCCTTTGTGACAGGGAGAATGATGTGAAACCACACAACTGTTGTCAGAGGATGTGGCTTAGTTGGGGGGGGGGGGACCTTCACAGCCTAAGAAGGAGAATCTGTCATTGTACAAACTGTGGCGTGTTTTCAGGGGGTGGAGCCACATTGGGTTCTTCTGCCTCAGGAGTTGCAGGGACCCCCAAAAAAGTATTCTTCTTATTTGTTTGGTTTTTCTCATGGCCTCAGTGGTCTCAGGACAGGCAGTTGAACGGCCGGTGTCAGATGATTCCAGAAGGGTGGTTTTTAAATGGCACCACTGCTGTATTTTCTTTAGGTCTCCGTGGCAAGGCCTCATTGGCCGTGTTCTCACGTGGGAACCTGACGGACACGGGTTGCTCTTGCTCAGTTGCACATGCAAATCCCCTGGTAGAAAAAACAGAAAGTAGGTGTAGCCTGAGCTGCATTCAGGATTCCTCACAGCACTGTGTGGAAGTGTTTCTCTCGGTGTGGACTGGGGTGATTGAGGTCGGCCCCGGGCCGTCAGAGCCTTTCCCCGTGGCTGGCTTCTGTGACATGGTGCGTGGTGAGAGCCTGGCTAGTCTTGCTGGCCGGCCGCCCCAACACCCCACTCTCAGGGCTCCGGGAACCTCTCCCACCTGAGGTTTCAGTCTCCCGATTTGCTCCAGGGCGGTAAGGTGCACCGGTGACAACTTGGATAAGGTTCTAATCCGGAAGTTTTCCAACTCAACCGAGATACATGGGGGCCCATTTTCAGGAACACGAGTAGTTGACCATCCAGGTGTTACAAATAATGGTGGGAAGCAGTGGTTTTCACAGCTGAGCTCAGAGGGGTAAAGCAAGGAGCATTCACAGCCATTGTGGGAGGCTACCCGGTCCATGTCCGGCTGAGCCAGCGTGGACTCCTAACTCGAGCCGTCGACTGCCCTGAGAACTGCTAGGTTTCCTTGTCAGCCTGTGTGCGGTGGATGCGTCGCGTGGGTGACGGGGGCTCGTACGAGGCACCCCAATACCACCTTGTAATTTATGACCAAATATCTACCCTTGGTTTTCCCATGTGGTTTTTAATTTCCTTAAACTTGCTAGAGAGTCAGCATCAAGTTGGCCTGGAAGAAAGAAAGGAATCTTGGCCGTTTTACAAAATGAAATTGTGTTTTCTATGAGAGGTATTTGATTTTTTCGGTAGCCGCCAGGTGCCCAGGGCTGGTCCAGATTCCTTCCAGCCCCGGCAGCCTAGGAATCATTAATGTTCTCGAGTTTCTGCATAAGGAAGCTGAGGCTCAAAAAGCCTAAATCGTCCCTTCAAGGTGGGAGAGCTCCAGGTGCCAAGCCAATCCACCTTCCTACGAAATCCACAGGCTTCCTTCCGTGTGAGAGCACCGACTGCCCTGTGCATTGGGAAGAATTCTGAATTTTTTTAAAAGGTAGAAGAAAAATCACTTTTCGTCCCAATGCATATCAGGCACCTCTTGGTCTGTTTCCTTCCATTCTTTTTGTTTTTTTTTCCCCCCTTGCATATTTTTTTCCATCTTAGTTGTGCTGGCTTTGCTTCGGGCATGGGACCCTCACAGGCTGTGCGTGCCTAGAATAGGACAGAGGGCCCAGCGGCTGCGTGGACGACCTGGCCCGAGAATGTTCCCCGGAAGCCTTATAAACCTTGACTCACTTCAGCACAAGAACCACTGAAGGGTCCAAATAGGTAGTTAAGGGACAAATGCAAAAACCACAGTGTTGGGATCGATCATATGCTTGGATTCTTGGTGCTTCTATCTGACCTTTCTGAATCGCCTTGGGCATTCTTTCTCAGTTTTCTCAGGTTCTGAGGTGAATGGCCCTTTAAAAACCAAAGAATATAAGATTCCTGTGTGATATGGAACGTGTTTGAGGACGAAATACCAATAGGCAAAAGCAGGCTTCATCCGGGTGTGTCCGAGAACCCGAGTCGCGGTGTCTTCCCCGGACCTGTGTGTGTGGGATCCTGTCCCATGGATCCTAAGTGTGGGGCTCTGGCTCTCTTGAAGATCAAACAGATACTCACTGTGTGCAGCCCAACAAAAAAGGGAAATAGGAGTTTATCAGGAAGCTCAATTCCTTCCGTTTAAGAAATTGCTCTTTACTCCCTGATTAAGTGCTTCGGTCCTATGAGATGATGGGTTTTGTTGATAATGTCTTCGCTCCACCAAAATGGAAAGCAGGCAATCCTATGACAGTACCACACATGTAACCTGTTACTCTCTGGTGACATTCTGAAGTCTGGGGACCTGCGGCCATGGCTCTGGTGAGCTCTCCAAAGATACCAGGCCTGGAGGGGTTGAGACTCAACCCCAGAATGGGATCCGGAGCTGCAATCACCAGACCAGCAGCTGGCTGAGGAAAGACCCCTTGCTGTGTGTCGGGCACTGTTTTCAGCACCTTGCGTACATCAGCTCATTGAATCCCAGCAGAGGCCCGCGGGGTGGGTGCTAAGAAGCTTTGTCCTTTTCCAAAGGAGGGGAACGGAGCACCGAACTCTAGAACGCTGAGGCTCCAGTGCTCTACTAACAATTCTATGACCTACTCTAGTTTTTGGTAGAATTCCACAGCTGATGACTGAAACTCCCTACAGTTTATCCTACGGGATAAAGCATGACAACAGAAGTTCTCTATTTCCTCCATGTCAGTGGCTGGTCCTCATCACTGACTAAGTATGCTTTTCATCCTGGTTTTATTCTACTTGATGTAGGTGACAGGGGCTGTACCTGTCCTTTGGAAATAGCTCGTTGTGTCATCTCTAGGCTCCCAACCCAGCCACACAGTCCACACAGAGATCCACGCGGCAAGCCCGAGGATTTGTATGCGTCGTGCTCAAGTTGAGAGATGGGGCCCGCTCATTTCCTTCCCCTTCTTGGTTAGTTATTGCAAGTCGATTTCCCTGCATGAAAATTAGTTCCCATATGTATTTAGTATTCCCATAGTATTTAGGGTACTATTCTGTTCAGAAATCCACACAGGGGGCTCAGTGTCCCCACACATCAGTGAGGAGCTCTGCCCCAACATGCATTTTAAAAACCTAAGAAAACCTTAAAATGGGAATAATATTGACCTCAGTGAAGACTTGGTCTATAAATTTGTACGGCATGGATTTTTCTTTTTCTTTTTCTTTTCTTTTTTTTTTTTTTTTCTTGACGGTCTGTTGAGTGAGCATCAGAGCTGGCTCTCTTCAGAGGCAAGGTGGCCGTTTCCTCTCTTTGGGGTGCAACAAGGGTCTGCTCCCAACGGTAGCTGTGGCCTTGAGTTTGGGGAATTGCCTCCTGGTGGGTCACACCCTCTGGAGTAATTTTGCTGTTGTTATCCTCAGAATAAATCCTCAGCTCACGTCACGTGCCTGAGATCTTTGCCCTGTATTGAACAGGCAACACAAATAAAATGCAAATCTGTCTGTTCAGAAAAGGTTGACCCCCACTGGTTAAATTTAAGGCATTAGTGGTGTTCAACGGAGGACAGTTTCTCGGTCTATGGATTTTCATGTCATTGTGAATAATTCATTTACTGTTTGAACCTTCGTGCTCAATGTTCTTTACAGAGACAGTTCAACAAGAATAAACATTATAGCACCATATGTTCTGAATTTTTAAAAACGCTCTGGTCCATTGTCCCCCAAAGTGCTCTCAACTTCAGAAACTGTTCTTCTCGATCTTGGCTTCTGCAGATACGGGACCAGTCAAAAGCCAAGACAAGTATATATAGCTTTTCATTAAAAAAAGGGATTCGGGTTAAGGGTGGTGCTGTACTTGCCTATACCAGCTGGGGCAGATTATATAAAGTATAATCCCTTCCATTGATTGAGGATGTATGACTGTCGAGAATTGTACTAAGCACTTTGACCATCTTTATCTCATTTGACCCTATAGCATCCCCATGAGACTGGCATTGTTGTTTCCCCTGCTTTACAGATGAGAAAATGCCATTGGGAGATGTTAAGTCCCTCGTCCAAGGTCACACAGCTAAATGGTGGTTGAACCTCGGTGTGAGTATCAGAAGCCTTGATCTGATCCACTTCCCCGAAATGCATCGGTACAAGATCTAGGATGGCTTAACATCTCTGTTTTCAATTCCTGAATTTAAGACACTCTTTTCTCCTCCCTTGCAAATTAGATCTTTTTCCTTCTAGAACCTACCCTCTTGCTAACAGGGTAAGGGCCTTGACCTGCGGCCCACTAACACCTACTAGAGTCTCCTGCCTGTTGCTTGTGTCTCCGTGTTTTGCCCATTAGGAGAGGTTTCTGTGGGAACGCGCTCTGAAAAAGACCCTCGCTGCAAACTTGTGTGGAATTTTCTCCCCTGACATGCTACAGCCGTGCGGTCCCTAAGAAAGAGTCATGACGGCTAGCTGCAGTGTCACACCCTGAGCCCACGTCTCAGGTCCCTTCAGGACGAGCAGATGAGACCATAAATTAATGCTCAGGGTTTGTGTTTTTAGCATTGGTGGTGGTTGACTCTTTTCCTTTGTAAGCCCAAGGCTGAGATTTGTATTGCTGGTTGAGAGAATCTCAACACAGCTTTGCCTTCAGATGCAGATTCCGCAGAGCATCTTGTTGTGAGAGTGGAGTCATCCTGTGCATTTACGGGACCCCCAAACTGTCTGAGAACGCATGTATCTTGACAGACTGCCAGGCACCTAGAGGAGAGCTTTTTCCATGGTACTGAAGGTAACTGGGACCCCAAATCCCTCTACAAGGAAGGCAGAGGCAGGACACTTAACCTCAAAGGAATATCCTCAACTCAAAAACCTCTCTATTTCCCAAATAAAGAAACCGGGCCAAGGCATCAATGACTTGCTCATGACTAGAAGAAGTGTTGTGTATGTCAGAGAGAGGTCTAGAATCCAGATGTTCTAAGTCCTAGGTTAGTAGCAACACTTTACCACCCGCACCATCTCCACCCTATCTCAGAGCCTTACTAGGAGAATTCATTCATTCATTCATTCATTCACTCATTCATTCATATTTTATTATCCACAAGTTAACCCAAGTCAGAAAACCTAGAAAGCTGGCTCTGTTCTCCATTGCTCCACTAAATATTGACAATTCTATATCCTAAACATTCTTCAGATCGATCCCTGGCTCTCATCTCTGCCACTATCTTATTTCAGACCCTAATTATCTTCTAAGCAGATCAACAACAGCCTACTCTACAAATGACATTTCTTTATTACTCAACAAAATGCACAAGGAGGCATCTCTGTGCTGGGCAAGCGCCAAACACGGGGGGCCCATGGTAAGCAACACTCATGCCCTCCACAAAGGTGCTGACAATTCCGTGGGGGGAGAGATGCCTTCAATACTGTGAGTTGAGAGGCTCTTTGGAACCAACCACAGGATGGAGATGTGAGGGAGATCGTAATCTTGGTGATCAGAGGGGGCTTCCTGGAGAAGAGAGTGGCTAATGGAGATGAGAATGACAAGCGGTCCTGAGCAACATGGCGGCAGGGAGGGCATAAAGGGTGTTCCGGCGGAGAGAGAACCAGCCTGTATGTAGGCCAAGGAGTCAGAGAGGAAATGGCACACAAGACTGTAGGGTGTGGATGGAAAGGAGTGAGGAAAAGCAGGAGAAGGAGGTCAGTGTCACCACCTAAAGTTTCCTTAATGCCACCAGGGAAGGAGAGGGAAGTCTTTTCAAGTTTCTTAGTGGGGAAGACAGGATTACTCTTTTAGGACAGAAGAAGCTGATGTCTGGTTTGGGAATCAAAGCCAAAGGATGGCTTCATAGAATGAGTCTGGAAGTTTTCCTTCCATTCCTATTTTTTGGAATAGCTTGAGAAGAATGGGTATTAACTCTGATTTAAGTGTCTGGTAGAATTCCCCCAGAAGCCATCTGGCCCAGGGCTCTTCTTATTCGTTGGGATATTACTGATAACTGATTCCATTTATTCACTAGTTATGGGTCTGTTCAGACTTTTTATCTCTTCCCATTTGAATTTTGGTGTGTGTGTGTTTAGGAATTTGTCCATTTCTTCTAGGTTGTCCACTTTGTTGGCATATAATGTTTCATAGTATTCCCTGGTAATTGCTTGTATTTCTGGGGATTGGTGGCAACAAATCCATTTTCATTCGTGATTTAGCCTATTTGGGTGTCTCTTTTCTTTTTGGAGGAGCCTGGCTAGAGGTTGATCAATTTTGTTTATTTTTCCAAAAAACCAACTCTTGGTTTTGTTGATCTGAACCAGAGCTCAAGGAGAATCTGTTGGGGAACGTGGGAGCTGGGGACCACTGGGGGCATGAGCTGTTACTGCCCAGGGACCCCCTGATATGTGCCCGGAAGGGAACTGCACTGGTTCCCCCTCTTGGGAACTTGGCCGCACTGGTTAGAGATGGGTTCCACTGTCGATCCTGGTGGTACCTGATAGAGATGTAAAACTGAGCATGCTTGAGTACGTTTTTTTTTTCTTTTTAAGAAACATTCAAACTCAATATTTTGCTTAGCATTGCTGTCTTCACAGCCCAGCTCAAGAAATGGCACTGTGATGAGTCGATGCCGTCACATTTCAAACCACTGGCCCTGTGCTCTGGGGCTGCTCTCACAGAGCCCCACACTGGGAAACCCACGGGCTCACAGCTGTGGAGGCTGGAAGTGGGAGAGGCGTGGACAGGGCCAGTCCCTCTCCTCCGGAGGCTGTGGAGAGAATCTGCCCCGGGCCCCTCTCCTGCTTCCGGTGCTTTGCTGGCCATCTTGGGTGTTCTGGGGCTTGGAGACACGTCACCTCTGCCTTCCTCATTGCAGGGCATTTCTCACGATGTTCAGATTTGCGTCCAAGGTCCCCTTTTCATAAGGACACCTGTCACATTGGATTAGGGCCCAGCAGATGACTTCATTTTAACTTGGTTACCTCTGGGAAGACCCTATTTCCAAATAAGGTTTCATTCATTTGGACTGCAGCATATCTTTTTGGGGGACACAGATCAATCCCAGTATGGTCCAATTCTGCCTGTGAGTCTTTCCCCAAAATTCAGCCCAGGTAATGGCTTCGGAACAAGCCGGAAGTGGAATATGAGAGCAAACGAATGCATACTTGGGTCAAGAGGGCCAGGGATGAGGGTTGTGTTCCAACTTCACTTCTGGAAGTTTAGACGCAAAGGAAAAGGTGTCAGAAACCCCAGTATGTGTAACTGTCGTGCTTCTGCATGAAGCTCTGGGTGGCCTTGGTGGGAAGAGGAGGTGGTTGAGCTTCCTGACTGCCCAGCATCCCCTGGACCCTGCTGTGGCCTTGAGGCACCCTCGAGCACTGGAAAGAGCACTCACTGGAGAGATTCCCCAAGGCCCATTCCTCAAGTTCAAAGTCAGAACAACCTTTAAGGGGCCTGCCCACCAGAGTGCCAGTTACCAGCTGGCCTTAGGCAAACTCCATGAAACACAAATAATCTAGTCAAAAAAATTCAGAGAGCAAGGAGAAACAAAAAAAAAAAAAAAAGAAAGAAAAGAAGAAGAAAAGACATTTGAAGTGCACATGATTTTTCTTATTTGTCCTTTGTTTCAAGTGCACACAGATGAACCTTCTTTAAGTGAAATTTCCGTGCACCCTGAGAAATGTAACCAAGACCCAGTGCACTTTCTATGTCCTTTTGAGAAGTGGGTGATGAACTCAGGCCAGAGACCTCTCAAAAATGGGCAACTGAATTCAACGTAATTTCCACACCCACAGAACGAAGGTCTATGACATGCTAAACAAAAAAAGAGGGATCTCCTTCTCCAAAGCATTTTACACTTTTTAGGACGGCAAGTGCCAATTAAAATTGTCCCAGGACCCACCTGCTTCTTGATGTCCCCTAGATACTCCTTAGAGTCTTGACGGATTATGACAAGATTGTTTTCAGCTTCCCATACTGGAAAATCTCTAGTGCACCATTTCGTCCACCTTGCCTGATGATATTACCTCGCTGATGAAAAGGAAGGAGCATGGAAGAGTAATGTATCTACACACTTAAATGTCACAGCACTGTGGATATTAGAAACAGGGATGGAAAGACTCTTGAATGAGTATGATTCAGTATAAAAATAGCCTTCATCTGGACATCAGTCTTTACGCTAAAAATGCTGCTTACTTTTTAATGGGAAATTCTAGGGGAATCAGAGCCTTTATTGATGTGGTGATGCTTGAAATGGGATATTTTCCTACGTTCTAGCTTCTCTGGAGCCTGGCCTCATTTGGGCCTTTCTGCTCCTGGAACTTTATTATGACAGCTGGCTACAAAATAAAAACATAGCCTACGAGGAGTCTGCTGACTTGAATTCCTACAGAAATATGGTTCAGACGCAGACACCGAACTTGGGGAAACTGCAGTTACAAAGCCCATTAGTCATAATGTTCATATTGAAGCCCGTGCTTTTCCTCTGGGATTTTACCTGTTGAGTAGAAACTGGGATCCTCTCCGAAGGTGGGCGGGAGCAAGGTGCCACTTCCGTCCCCACAGAAGAGCAGGGACGGAGTCTCTCTGATACTCTTCAGATGAGTTCATTCTCATCAAGCCAGAAAGTACTGAGCTCTGCTTGTTTGCTGAGCACAGGTTTTGATGCTGGACGGTAGAGAAAAGGTAGATGGAAACCCCACTGGATTGGAGAATCTGGCCTGAGCATTAGAAAGACAGAAAGGGGATTTGGGTGAGTCTTTGCTGACTCTGTGTTTTCTCTCTGAGGTGGGCTTCTGTTGCACGTCCTCGCCTCATGCAAAGGGTGACACCACAGAGAAATACGAGGGTGGGAGTTAGCTCGAGAGCAGAACCTCTCTCTCCTCTTGATGCTTTAGGATCTTAGGAAAAGCCACATGGCCCTCTGCTATCTGCAAGTCAGAGACCCCGGAAAGTCGTCATTCAGTCCAAGTCTGAAGGCTCGAGAACCAGGAGCAAAGATGTCCAGGCTCTAGCAAATCACCCTTCCTCCACTGTTTTGTCCTATTCAGGCCCTCAACGGGTTAGATGGGGCCCACCCGCACCGGGTCAGTGATCTTTACTCAGGTTACAGATTCAAATGCTAATGTTTTCTGGAAACATCCTCACAGACACACCCAGAAATAGTGCTTTACCAACTCCATGGGCATCCCATCAAACGTATCAAGTTGACACATACAATTAACGGTCACAGCCCTGGAGCAGAGAAAGCCATGAGACCGAGGAGGGAATGAGTGTAGGAGAAAAAAGAGACAGAGGAGAGGGTGTAAGTGTGGGGGAGGAGCCCAGACCCCCCCACTTACCAGCCTGCCTCCCAGCAAAAGCACGGCCTGGGCACCCCCTGGCCAGTTGGTGGATATGTGGTACTGGGAAGAGGCTGAGCGTCTCTGAGATAAATACGCCTTCTGAGGAAAGGAAGGAATAATGTGTACGTTCCTCCTGGGCACTGACTCCAGCCTCCTTCCCTGGCGGCAAAGCCCAGGCTTCCCTTCCCCGAGGCCAACATGGAAGCGAACCCGTCAGCCTAATGATTTCCTTGTACTTAAACTCCCTCAAATAGAATCACAAACAAGTTTTATTATTACGTTATTTTTCAGTCTCATTGAAAACAATTATCTGAATACTTCAGTCCCCTAACATTTAAAATACAGTCTTTCATAGTTGGTAGCACCCAGGGGTATAATTGAAATTTGCTGAGAGAGCAGAAAGTAAGTGTTTTCACCAAAAGTAAAAGGGAGGGCAGGATGTGAGGTGATAAGCATGTTAATTAACCCAGTGGGGGCGGGGAGTCCTTTGACCTCGTAAATGTAACAAACTGTCACATTGGACACTTACATCATTACAATTTCCTTTTCTGTTATGCTTCAAAAAAACTGACGAAAAGCCTCAAGTCATTGGGGAAAAAAAGACAGGCTTCCAAATACTTGGTCCAGTGAACTTGAAACTGGCTTTCTAGTTTCAAGGAGGGTCATAGAGTAGACCTTGAACTTTATGTAAACCACACCATTAGGAAGGGGGAAAAAATGGAATCAAGATTAAATTAAAAATATAGCAAATTATATTTGTCTATTTTTGGTATAACTAATTAATTAATTAATTAATTAATGCCTTGATCCTCATTCTCTAGAAAGATACAACCAGAAGAACCTATATATGTATATATATGTATATATTGTCATGTAGTTGTGGAGACCTGCCAAATTTAAAATCTGATGGGGTGGCTGTCAGATTAGAGATGCAGGAAGAAGTAGTTTGAGCCCAAAGGCCATTGGCTGGAGAGCCAGGAAGAGCTGTTGCTGCATATGAAGTCCCAAGGCCTTGAGCTGGAGAACTCCTTTTTGCTCAGTCTTTGTGCTACTTGGGCCTTCAACTGATTGGACAAGGCCCACCCACACCACAGAAGGCAATCTGCTTCACGCAGAGTCCACCAGTTTTAATGTAAATCTCATCCAAAAACACACTCATAAAGACACCCCAAGTGATGTTTTCCTGAACATCTTGACATTGTGGCCTGGCCCAGTTGACCTAAAATTCACCATCCCAGGAAATCAGAGTGTTGGAAGGATG
Source organism: Mungos mungo (assembly GCA_004023785.1). NCBI lineage: Eukaryota > Metazoa > Chordata > Mammalia > Carnivora > Herpestidae > Mungos > Mungos mungo. Next base: position 16,904 of record PISW01013707.1, read on the forward strand.
CGTTTATTCACTTGGTGTATTTACTTTGGTCAGACTGTTTCTTTCCAAACTACACATCAGGTCTTACATTACACAGGGACGGGGGTTGGCTGCATGGAGATTTGCTGAAACAACGGGCTGCCCGTGACACCTGGGAGATGTAGGTGTAAGACGATCTTGGCGAAGTGAAAGAAGCCAAGGTTGAGCCATTCGGTTCCCTCCTTGGAGCAATGTTTAAGTTTCCGGGAATGTGAGCTAGCGTACCAGGTTTGGAACACCCAAAGCCACCCTTTCTAACAAAGACAGAAACAGAAAGGACCCGGGTTTATCAAGTAGAAGCCATATGGGCTCTTATCTCTGTGGTTTCCATGAAATGGATGCAATAATCTATTCTGGAGAATTCCATTAAGAATCTGCATTTACTGCCTTATTTTCACTATAAAAGCCTTTATAGATGACGAATCACTAGGCAGATGAATGCACTCTCCCCTTCTCTGTCTCTCTATTTAGAGCTTGAGGAAACCTCCCCAATGTTCCTGTGGTCTTGACCGGCATCACTAAGGAGCACCCATTTATGGGCCAGCCTGCACTCTTTCGGTTGCTGGTACCGATGGCACTGTGTGCGCACACTGTGACCAGACCTGGCATGCACGAGATCAGCTACAGGTCAACACGCAGTTTGGGGACTGGGAATTCAAGGTTGCTTCGTATGGCTGGAAATCCAAAGGGGATTCACATGCAGAGGGAATGAATCGCAATTTTGCCACCTGTCACTGGCCTGGACTAGAAGAGGTCTGACATCGGTCATGAAATATTTTTGCAAACAAGTGGCTAAATTAGATCTCCTGTGCCTCTTGTGACCCATTTATTTTCATTTTAAGCAGACATGTCCTCACACACGAGTATGTACGTGTGTATATAGTTAATGTTTCCAACATGCTCTCTCTGTCTGGCTCCACTTCTCATGCATCACACACCTGCGAGGTATCATGGGCAAAAAGAAAAATAACAGTCAACACTTTTCCCTGGATGTTGGCAGTGTGACTCAAAGTTGGCATTTTCCGAGGGCTTCTTGTGTCTGCACTAAGAGTTTCACACACTATCTCTGACGTCATTGTCCCAAACAAAACTACAGAGTAGGTACCACGATTGCACATTCTCCATCAGTAGTTCTCCAGAGTATCTCAACCTCCTGATTTTGACCTTGGGTCCGCTGACTTACTTATTATTTTCTTTTACTTAGTTGTGAAACAGAATCCCCTTCTCCTTCCTGATACTTTCCTCCTTCACCTTTCAGTCCTCGTATCTTATTTACTACGTCCTACGTTTTAAATTACATTTAAAAACATTTTTTTAATGTTTTATTTATTTTTGATACAGAGAGAGACAGAGCATGAGAGGGGGAGGGGCAGAGAGAGAAGGAGACACAGAATCTGAAGCAGGCTCCAGGCTCTGCGCTAGCTGTCAGCACAGGGCCTGATGCAGGGGCTCGAACCCACGAATGTGAGATCTGACCTGAGCCAAAGTCGGAGGCTTAACCAACTGAGCCACCCAGGCGCCCCCGTCCTATGTTTTAAATAATCATGGCTTGTGGACAGAGAGTGAGACCCGTGTTCCATATTTTTTGCCCTAAAAATTGGAGGGACGACATTCACTGAAACGTGTAGGTTGTAGAAATTCTGAGGTCAGGTTATATTCAAAAATATCCATCCAGCCGTATCAAATTGAAATTTGTTTGCAAATAATATTTCGACACTGCCTGTTTGAGGTCTTGTTGATTCTTGGGAGATAGTGAGAATGATTGGTTTTGCCTGAAGAAGAGCATTTAATTTTAACTCCTAGCGGCATCTTCTAGTGTGGACTTTTTGAGGCTTTCACATTAGTTGCTCATCCTTAGTTGTCAAGGTTAGCTAATGATTTCCAGCCCCTGAGCTGTTATGAGAAGACCAAAAAGAGCTAAGGATGGGGGCACCTGGGTGGCTCAGTAGGTTAAGCATCCAACTCTTTCTTTCAGGTCAGGTCATGATCTCAAGGTTTGTGAGTTTGAGCCCGTGTTGGACTCTGTGCTGACATTTTGGAGCCTTCTGGTGATTCTCTCTCTCTCTCTCTCTCTCTCTCTGCCCCTCCCCAGCTCACACGCATGAACCCTCTCTCTCTCCCTCCCTCCCTCCCTCTCTCTCTCTCTGAATAAGCAAACTTAAGAAACAAAGTAAAAAAGCTAAGGACTCAGGGATTCCCACCCCTTTACAGGGTGAACCCATTTATAAAGGACAACGTGGGAACCTGAGAATGGTACCAGGCGGATGAAGAGGAGCCTCTGGGGAGGGAAGCTTCCTCCCGGATGTGAGCCACACCCGTGAACTCAGACAGACGTGAAATGTTTGTCTGTACTTGCCTGGGGCCATGGGGACGGGTCAGCTCTGACAAAGAGCATGATACTCTTTCCGGACATTATCTCATGGCCTCATGGATGGTGTTGGATATTACTGCCATTTATCAAGAGGATGAAGGAGGTACGTACGTGAAGGTAAAATGGTGTATGTCGGGGCATTGGTGTCTATTGTCCAGTAACAAAACCAGCCCCTAACTTGGGAGGATTCTTCTAGGAGTTCAGGTAAAGCAGTGGCCCTGTATTTATGATTTAGGGGAAATTTCACTTTTGGGTCTTCTTTGTTAACAGGTGTAAATTAAGAGTTAGCAGTGGATCTATGAATGTAGTCTCCCTGAGTGTCAAGGACATTTCCTAGAGCTTGAGGGCTTCCAATCACGATTACTTTGTGAAACAAACACACACATCCATAACACCCCTTCTTTTAAATACTTCTACAGCTTCAGTCACTAGTAGCTACCATTTCCTGAGTGTTTTCTATGCTAACATTGATAGAGGCACTTACTCATTTATATCAAGAAAATATATTAATATAGACTCAGCAAAATAAAGTCAGAGCAACTGGGATTCCAATAATCCCTTGTGCCTTGTGCATGCTGGTTATTTTGCCCCGAAGACCTTCCCCTCGTGTCCATGTATTGAAGTCCTATCGTTCTTTCAAGGCTCATCCATGAAACCATTTGCTCCAGTAAAAACTTTTCAGATGACGTCATTCTTCCCTGAATTCCCATAACATTATGCCTCTCAGGTCACATTGTGCTGTGTAACATCACTGTTGTATTTGTCTTGCCTCCCCTTCTAGAATGTAAGCTTCTAGATGATACTTCTTATGTATATTCTGTTTATTTTGTGTTCCTTGACACAATGAGCCATGGATAGAGTAAGTACTTGTGGCACAATAAGAAATACATGTTTATGGTCTCTGTCCCCAGTTCCTGATGTAGAATTCCTAAATCCCTGGTAATTTCCTGGGTGATAGGAATCTTTTGTTCTGAGATGATTCTTGGTGGGCTCCTAGATAGTGTCAGAATAGAGGTAGGTCCCCATAAAGACCAAGCCATGATTAGAAGCTTGCAACTTTCAGGGGCGCCAGGGTAGCTCAGCCAGTTATGAGTCTGACTTCAGCTCAAGTCATGATCTTACATTCTTGAGTTTGAGCCCCATGTTGGGCTTTGTGCTGACAGCTTAGAGCCTGGAGCCTGCTTCAGATTCTCTTCTCCCTCTGTCTCTGGCCACCCCCCCCCGACTCATACTGTGTCTCTTTGTCTCTCAAAAATAAATTAACATTAAAAATCTTCTAATAAAAAAATAAGCTTGCAACTTTCAGAACCATTGCCATCCTCCCAGGAGGGGAAAGGGGCTGGACGTTGAGTTAATAATCAATCATGCCTATGGGATGCAGCCTTCATAAAAATCTACAAAAGGTGGGATCTGAGAGCTTCCAGCTGGGTGAACAGATGGAGGTTCTGGGGGGCTGGCACACCTGGCTGGGGCACGGGAGCTCCCCCGCTCCCCTCTACCTTGCCCTACACGTCACTTCCACCGGATGTTCCTGAGCTGTACCCTTTATTTAAAGAAAAAACAAAAACAAAAACAGTGGACATTAAGTATCTCCTTGAATTCTGTGAGTTCTTCCAGAATACGCTCAAACACAAAGAGGGGGTCTCGGGAACCCCTGATATATTCGGTCATAAGTACGGGAGGCCAGGCCTTAGAAGTGGTGTCAGAAGTGGGAGGCAGTCTCGGAGGACTGAGCCTTTAACCTGTGGGGCTGTGCTAACGGCAGTTAGATGGTGTCTGAATTGAATGGTCGGGAGAGTCCACGAATTGGTAGGTCTGGGATAAAAAGACACATTGGTGTCAGACTTGTTCTGTGGTAGAGAAAAAGAGTGTGCTCATCGAGCTCATAGTACCTATCTGTTGATTTAGCGAAAGCGAATCTGCAAATCTGCGTTGGAAGGGAACACAGGTCTTAGGTGGCCTGGCTTCCTCCTCAGTGTGGAGATGATGTCTGGCATCTCAGAGGAGACAGAGATGATGAGATGTTTTCTTCTTCCTTCCAGAGTTAGCGCTGGCAGGAGGCTGGGGCTCCTGTGTTACCCGTGCAGCGTCTCTTGCACCCACACAGGGTCATGTCATTATTTCTTGCTGGAGGATATGCACAGAAGTAACATGTGCCAGGATATTTACAAAAAAAAAATGCTCACGTTTTCACCACTTTTTGCTTCCTCTCCGCGGAATGGAAGGAGAGGTCTCTGAAGCACTGGTGGCCAGTGGGGCAAGACGCAAGGGCCTGGGATCCTGAGTCACGGCGTGGAGGAGAGGACTCACCGACCAGGAGCACCAGCATCAGGCCGTTTTGTGAGCAAGAAAGACACGGTGTTTGTGCAAAGCCATTGACATTTCAGGGGTTGTTTGTGAAAGCAGTAGCATTATCCTAACTCTATTGATTATTTTCTTTGACAATTTACTGTTCCAGCTCTAATTGCTATGATGACCTTACTTCTGGTCACAGCTCAGGCTGCTGTAACACCCCAGACCACTGGCTCAAACAACACACTGTTCTGTCACAGTTCTGCAGAGAACTCTCTTCCTGCTTTGCAGATGGATGGCTGTCTTTGTGTTGTGTTTTCATAGGGCAAACAGCAGGGCAAGAAGCAAACTTTCTGGAGCCTCCAGTAAGGGGGCTAATCCCATCATGAGGGCTCCACCCATGTCACTTCCCAAAGGCCCCACCTCCTAATACCGTCACTTAGGGAACTGGGGTTTCAACACGTGAACTGTGGAGGGATGCACACACACAGTCTGTGATGGTTAATTTTATGTGTCCACTTGGCTGGGCTAAGGGGTGCCCCTATAGCTGATTATTCAGTATTTCTGGAAAAGATTAACATTTGAATTGGTGGACAAAGTAAAGAAGACCGACCACCACCAGTGTGGGTGAGTAGCAACCAATTCCTTGAGGACCTGGATGCAACAAAAACACAGAAGAAGGGTGAGTTCTTGCTCTCTTCTTGGGCTGGGATGCCCATCTTCTGCCCTCAGACACACTGGGGTGCCTGGTTCTTGAGCCTTCAGACTCCAGGACTAAGATGTGGAGTTACAGCTGGTTCTCCAGCTTGTATGTAGCAGATTGTAGGACTCTGTGGCCTCCAAAATCTCATGAGCCAATTCCTGTAATAAATCTCCTCTTGTTGATATACCTGGTTCTGTTTCTCTGGGGAACCCTGACTAATGTGCACATTGAGCCAAGAGCTGCCTTCTCATCACTCCCATCCATGGGCTATTTATTGTTTTGACTTTTTGTTCTTCACAAATTTATCTCCTCTTCATTGAGACAACTTTTCCAATATTATTATTATTTTTTAATTTATCTAAATGTTCATTTTATTTTTGAGAGAGACAAAGTGTGAGCAGGGGAGGGGCAGAGAAAGAGAGGGAAACACAGAACCTGAAGTAGGCTCCAAGCCCTATGCCATCAGCAAAGAACCCAACTCAGGGCTTGAACCCGCAAACCACAAGATCATGACCTGAGCCAAAGTCAGTGCTTAACCTACTGAGCCACCCAGGTGCCCCAAGACACCTTTTCCAATATTTAACAACAGGTATCATATCAGCCTTAGGATGATATTCTTCATTCCTTTTTTTATTGCTGGGTGAGCTAACAGACTCTTCAAGAAACTAGCAGCCATTTTAAAGTTATCTCCCCAAGAACTACAGAGGTCTGTAACTGGAACTGTAGGCTTTATGAGCCAGACCTTCTTTGTCCAAAGAGTAGCAGCAAACACCACATCTACTCGCTTGGTTGCATTGTAGGGAAAAAAACCCACCCAGACACTTTCAAAAATTGAAGAGTTGAAGGTGTAGATCATCTTGTAGACTCAATACCACAGCATGTGACTGTTTATTCATTCTGCAGTCTTAACAGAGAGCCTATGTTCTCTAGCAGAGAGAGAGGTAAAGCTGGACACAGCCCATCAGAGGGACTCTGAGATGGTAGTGAAAAGGTCCCTTTTAGGCTGAAACACAGTTTAATGATAATGGTTAGTTTTAGGCTGAAACAGTCACCATCCCCAAATTCAGGGACTGAACTATCTGTGAAGAGCTGGCCCTATTCAATGTGCCCTACAGACATTTTGCAAAGTACAGATGGTAGTCATTGCGAGCCATGCCCAAGTACAAAGAACTTGCCTTTTCTTCTCGCACGGGGTCCTTCATCCTTGCAGAAGATCAGTCCAAGATCAGGCAGTGTGGCCGGAGCTGGGCAGGGCCCTGGTTACTTTATTCAGCTCAGACCAAACAGCCATCTTCAGCCTGGTAATCTGTGTGTCCTTTAGTAGTAATAATCACTTTGTGTGCATTTCTGTGGAACCTACAGAATGCTTTTTTAAAATCATCATCCTCATCAACCTAAGTGACTAACAAGACCCTGAAAAGGCAAATATCATTGAATATCATCCCACTCACTGCTCATAGCTGTCTTTCTCTGGTCATCTGGGGGCTCTAAGAGTTTTTTTTTAAAATAAATTTATTTATTTTGAGGAAGAGAAACATAAGGGTGGGGGAGAGAGTGAGAGAGAGAGAGAGAGAGAGAGAGAGAGAGAGAGAGAGAGAATCCCAAGCAGGCTTCATGCTGTTAGTGCAGAGCCAGACGTGGGGCTCAAACTCATGAAACTATGAGATTGTGACCTGAGCAGAAATCAAGAGTCAGATGCTGAACTGACTGAGCCACCAAGGCACTCATGCCTTGTAGTTTTTGGTATAGCCTCTAGTGAATAGGAAGTCAAAGCCCATTTGCTTCAAAGCACATTTTGTTCTTAGTCTCTTGCATTTTAAATTAGGATTTACTGTCTAGTTTATTGAACTGCGGAAATGAACAAGACTACTAAATGGTCCCGTCCTGTGGACACCTCCCATGGCAGCAAAGGCTAGGGTCTGAAGACAACTGTTGCTTACCCAGCATGTGCTGGAAGCCATGAAAACTCAATGAGATGAATCTGCTTCTACTACATGTGAAGGGACTTTCAGAAACGTCAGGAGAATTGTTAAAACTCCTCTTTTGTTTGACGGTTTCTGCATCTTCTTTCAAGAGGAACAGCTTTAATCATTGCCATAATTTGTAATCTTCAAGCGTTCAGGGAGTTTATAGCTCCATAGGACATGTTTGTTTTTGTTTGTTTTGTTTTGTTTTTGTCAAGGAGAGTCAAAAAGCGTGAGTTGGACAAAGGGTGAAACTCTCCTTCTTTAAGATCTCTTCTTAGCTGTGCTCCATGCAGAGTTGTTGGCAGAAGGGGGCTCGATTCTTTCCCGCCCTGTGGGTGAGAGTGTAAATCGGTTTGGAGGTCTACGGACATTATCCTTCAAACTTTAAAACATGCACACTCTTGACCCAGGCAGGGATTTAGGAATGTAGGAATTTAACCCCAGAAAAAAATGTAAACAGTATGCTAAGATACATATCAAAAAAGCTTACAAAAAAACCAATAGCCTCTTAAATGCAGAGAACAAACTAGTAGTTGCCAGAGGGGAGGC
>PISW01013708.1:0-24799 GCA_004023785.1 Mungos mungo
GGGGGGGTATGTGTGGAGATGGACTGCACAGAGGTGCTGGCAGAGGCCAGTGAGTTTTCCTTTGCTGCCTCCTATGGAGGCAGGTTCCTGGGCCTCTCTCCCTTACGTCATTGCTTTTGTGGCCTTCAGCCTGCCTGTGTCTCAGTCTGAGGACCCTGGGGCCTTGTCCAAGTCCTGCCCATGCTGGCGTCTCAAACTCTGTGTGGACTATGTCACTTTGGGCAGGAATCTCATTTCTGAGTCTCTGTTTCGAATTTGTACCGTCCTCTACGCCAGAGAGCTCTGGGACTTGTGGACAATGTGCGTAGAGTGGTGTTACAGCACGTAGCCTGCAGTAAACGTGGGGCCCCAGTGGTGCGCGGTGTTGAGGAGGCCTCGGAGCGACTCCTTCCCTGTCCCCGTAGCCAAGGCAACTATATTCCTCAACCTCTAGACTAGGACAGGACACTTTTAGAGCGAACAAGGCACTATTAAAAGTTACACGAGACAACAGGTGTTAAATGAGCATTCTGGCAAACCAGGTCTAGGGTCACCTTGCACGCCCCGCTGTCTCTGAAAGCTGACGTCCCTGTATGCAGTGCTGGTAGACCCAGAATGTCCCCTCTGCAGAATGGACTCTGGCGACCTGTGGTCCCCCAGAACCTTGGCACTCTGTCCGGCCTTCACGTCAAGGGTGGCCTGCACTCTTGGCCCTCCTTTGTCCTATCTTCTCCCTTCAGTGTGGTGTTCTTTTCCTTTTCACTGACCTGTCCGTACACAATTTAAGTGTTTGAGCTACAGCCAAGGCCCTTCTGACCTCTGTCACTGATGCAGTTTTCTTCTGTCACTACGGGGGGAACCACTCTTGAGTCTGGAGTGTGTCTTCTCTGTGTGTAGAGAGAAGTCCTAGAACACTGTGGATGACTTTTAAATAAATTCTGGCACACAAGTCTGTCATTTTGAAGCCAGCTCATTTACTGGCTCTGTCTTTGTTACATCGGAGTAGAATTTTCCCTTTAACTGCAGCATAATATTCTATGGCAGTATCTGTTTCATTGTCATGGAGCTGGCTCCCAGAGTTTTATTAATAAAACGGTGCTTTTTGAATACTTGTGTGCAAGACTCCACTAGGTCTGTCAGCCAATAAATGTGTGGAGTGCTGGTTTTCACAGTGGAAGATGGGGAGGGGCAACTTCTGTGGATGCCCCCTATGGGCAGGGCAGGGCAGGCAGCCTCCTGCATAGCCCTTCTCAGAGCTGTGCTGGAAGGATGGGGAAGAGGGAGAGGCAGCTTCCTGCGCAACCACAGGTCCCCATGAGCACTGTTTGGAGCCTCACTGGTCCAGAGACCGTCCCTGAGGCCGCGCCATTCCTCCCCCACTCTCTCTCTCAAAAGTGGAGTTTAGGTGTGAGAGGGCAAGTGCAGGCAGAGCTGGCATTGGCCCAGGGAGGCCTGCGGGGCTGGGCCTGGGGGGCATGTCTGTCCCTGACCCACGGGAGCAGCCAGTGTTAGGGCCTTGCTGTTTATCCGCGGGGAGGCTGCTGAGTGAGGTCTGTTACCCGGATCTCTTGCAGCTCCCGTTGGTGTCACTTTAGGGATCAGAAAAGCTCTGCAGCATTCCAGCGCATCTAAATTAGGAGTAGCCCACGGAGGTGATGATTGCAGTGATATCCCATCGCACAGATCAGGACCCCCAGGCAAAGTCTCACAGAATCCCACGGGAGAGGCATTGCCATCCTTAAGAGACACAGAAGGGGTCCAGAGAGGTGACTTTCTGATAACCTTACAGTAGAAGGTTCTGAGTTCTGTGCCCTACCCCTTCACTGCTTTGGCTGCCCCATCTAATTGCACGTGCGGTGCTTGTCAGCCACGGTGCTGTGTGGGATGAGCTGGGTGACAGGGTGTAGTGGCTCCGTGCGGAAGAGCAGAGGAATGCTATGGATGCGAGTTTTGAGGCGGCTTTCACTCGGGCCCCAGAGTTCCCTGAGTGGAGCGTGGAAGGGTCGTCTGTGGAGCTGGGGGTGGGGCTGGGTGGGCTGGAGCTGGGCGATGTGTCCAGGTGTGGCAGCTGCTGCCACAGCCCTGTGGGGGCAGAGAAGCTGGGTATGCCCGGCTTGGGATCTGTTCATGCATGAGTGAGGGGAGGGCATGGCTGGGGACGGCATTTGGTCCCAGACGGCATGCAGGGTGTGAGGGAGACTGCGTCTGCCCGCCTCTGAACACTCAGGGTACGAGGACTGCGAGGAGGGAGGTGGCCCTGTTGGTCACATTTGGATGTCTCTGGGGCCAGGCCACATCTTCCATTTGGCACCATTTATCTCTTAGTGGCTGGTGATGCATTGGTGCATCTCAGGGTAGGTGAATTGAGGTGGTCCATGGGAAGTCCATTCTCAGAACCTCGGGAAGGGAGCGAGCTAAGGGACACACATCACTGACGGCACCACAGTGGCTCACTGGCACCCGCCTACAGCCCTCCCTTCCTGCCCGTGTCCCTCTTCTCAGGCAGGCCCTCAGGCCCTGAGTCCTCTTTGCCTCCGTGCCCCGCTTCATCTCACACCTAGGCCATCCTGCTTGTCACCATCTCACTCTGTGGGGCTGGCCAGGCCCACAGATTTTCTCTCTGCCTCCACTGGGAGTTCGCCACGAGACATCTGTGTCCAGAATCTGTAGCCTGATCTGACCAATGTAACTCCTTGCTCTGAGCATGGCCTGGGGTCCCCTGTGTGACCTGCCCATGCCCCACCCCCCCCACTCTCGTCTGGTGTTCTCTGTACCCGTGCTCCTGTGTGCCACTGACCTCTGCTCTCAGCCTGCCGAGTTCTTACCTTCCGGTCACCTGCGTACCCTTCAGGTCTCCTCGGAGAGCCCCCTGCATCCTGTTCTGGGAGGCCTCACAACACCCTGCACCTCCCACGGCCCCGCCTGCCTGCCTGCCTGCCCAGCCACCCCCGGAGCACCTTCAAGGCCAGGCTGTGCTTTATCTGTTTATTTCTGTGAGGGGCAGTGGAGCATGTGGTGAAGAGCCAGTTTTTGGTCTCCAGGCTGCTTGGTCCCCAAACCCAGCTGTGTGACCTCAGGCAGAATAGGTGACCTCATTGTGCCTTTAACTTCCTCCCTGTAAAAAGGGGCAGATAGAGCTTGATTCCTTTGGACTGTAATTTATAGAGCTGTGTGTAAGAATTTCTTTTCTTTCTTTTTTCTCGTGTGTGTGTGTGTGTGTGTGTGTGTAGAAAGAAAGAATTTTTTAATAAAGTTGTGCCTAATTGGCCTTACTGAGGCTGTAAAGAACCAGCTCTTCCTAGTGCATCTTACAGGCAAAGCTCCCACCAGAAGCAGCGCCTCAGGCTCATCCCTGGGAGTGACAGACTGGGGAGGGCCCCAGAGAGCTCCGCATGCTTGATGGGGGCGCAGGATCAGAGTGCAGTGAGAAAACAGCCTTGGAAGAAAGGAGCCTGAGGTGCCGATCGGGGGCTTAGAAGGCAGGATTGAGACTTTCTGTCAGGGCCTCCGGGTCATGAGCGAGAGAGATAGAGAGACAGAGAGAGAAGGGCGGGGGGGGTGGAGCTCGTGTGGTTTCATGTGTTTGTGTGTTTCAGACTCTTGATCAGACCGTCAGACATGGACCTCCTTTGAGTGTTGTTGGCAGACATGCAGTTAGAGGAACTCGGGTCAGGGGAGAGGGAGTATTACTGAAGAGGATAGGCTAGGGTCCCCCCTGCACCCCAGTGCTCAGCAGTCTACCCACCCAGAACTCTGGGTTAAGAAAGGTTCTGAGGCCAGATCCAACTTCAAGAGCAAAGGGCCCTGGTCGGTGATCAGCGAAGGGGAGGCGGGGTGTGTCTACTGTTCTTCCACTCACCCTGGTGGGAACCCAGTGTTAGGCCAGGAGGGCGGCAGCAGAAGCAGAGCCCGTGCCGCTGTGGTGGTTAGTGCCTTTTGGTGGAAAGACTTCTGCATGGGGTCCCAGGGCACAGATGAGACCCAAAGTGACTGGCCCCGCGCCACAGTAGGGTGCTGCAGCAGAACCCCAGGACTAGCCCAAAGCTGGTGGGGGATGGGGGGAGCAGTACCAGCAACATGTGGAGGGACTTTGGGAACGCCAGCCCAGCTCAGCCCCTGCCACCGCACATCCCCTGGGCACCCCAAATTCTGCAAGACAAGCCGAGCTTGGAGCTCTCAAACCAGTGTCTGGCACAGCAGGCCGCTGCCTGCCTCTTTGTTTTTGCCTCACAGCCCCCCTTTACCTCCCCACCATTCCATGTCTGTGCATACCTGTGCAATGGCTCTGCACCCCCATTCTCCCTGCTCTGCAGTGCCGTCATGGAGCCCTGCTGGTACACTCGCCCGTCTCCACCACCAGGATGGGACTCTTAACCTGGGCTGGAGGACAGTCCCCACCCCCACCCCCCGAATGTGGCCTATAGCAGCCGCTGAGCGGGGATTAGATGAATGCCTGCCACCCCAGAGGAGGCCCCAGCGAAAGCCTTGGAGAAACTGGGAGAAGTGAGAAGATCCTTTGGCCAGAAGTTTGGCAGAGGCAGAAATGTAGCAGTGTCTGAGTGGTTTTTTTCTGGCTCCTCCCACCTTACTGTGTGCTTCAGGGGCAGAAGAAGTAGGATTTAGTAGTGTTTAGTCGAAGCATGGTCCTGCTCTCCCCTCCCGTTCTGTGCAGAGAAGCTCTCCTGCTTCCTGCAGGGCCTGCACACACTTTACATCATATCTACCATCTTTTCGTGAGATGCGAGGCATCTGTTTTGGAGGGGCAGAGACTCCAGCTCGGCTGTGAGCGGAAGAGGGCAGGGGGATCAGTGTTGCCTGCCGTGGAAAAAGGCTTTGTAGGTTTGGAGGTGAACATATTTTATTTTCATAGTTGTCCATATATTGTCATGGTACTAGGAAAAATATAACCCTTGGACTAAAAACCAGGTACTGTTGTTTAGGACAGGAGTGAAGTGGGGACAATGTAAAGGACACTTCAGGTACCCTGGGAACCCTGACCTGACAAGCAGTCTCTCTACAAGGCTTCTTCCTGCTTCAGGGTCCAGGGGAGCGCGGGCCAGGAGCTTTCTGGGAATGTGTGGGGGGCTCAGGAGGTTTGAGTGGGATTTGCGATCACTTGTTTTTCTGGTGTCTTATTACTTCTGTTTTGTTTATTGTAGTAGCATCTGAGTTTTCAGCTCCGATGAACTTACTCTATCTGATATGTTTGTCATTTTAGCACATTTTCTCCCTTTTAGTCAGTCCTCGTGCTCATTACAGATGATCGCCGTAGCGTGGCTGGCCTGATGTGCTGGTGTCACATGAGGTCGTCTTCATCATTTGTGCTCCAGGTGGCCTGGGGGTTGTGGACTGTGGGGTTGCAGGGTAGCAGGGTGCAAGCTAGGGGCCCAGATCTGGAATGTCCCAGGAGACTGGGCCCGTTGTCTAGTGCCGTGCAGCGTGCACAATTGGGCAGTCATCACAGCGTATGCAGAGGATGTTAATGGATGACACGACTTCTCAATGGTAACACGTTTTGTGAATTTTATTTGCTGTGTTGGGAGAGAGAAAAACAGGGTTCTGGTGTGGCGTGTGCTGTCAGCAGGTGCTGCTGAGTTAATGACGACTATGAGGCAGGCTGGGCCCCCTCACTTCTGTGTCCCCAGAACCCACATGGGACCTGGATCAAAGGGATAGTTTGTGTTGGGACTGGCCTGGGGCTGGGACGGGGCTGGACTTTGGGAGCTCCAAGGAGGCAGCTTGAGAAGAGCCTCAGAAGGCGGCCAGGCGCTACTGCTGCTGCAGGACTGGGGGACGGATGGTGGCTGCAAGGCACCGAGTCTCGCTCACAGTCGGATACCTCGGAGTGCGAGCGGGAACTGAAGAGGACAGACAGACTCGGGAAAGGCGGTTTCAGTGTCCTTTCTCTAGTGTTTTCCAGCGGCAGTTTTTGAAAATGAGCTTGTTCTACTGCTTGCCTATGCATGCTTGTCCCAGTTGGTTGCTTCCAATTTCTAGTCGTAAATTCATGGGCATTAAACAACAGGGGGAAGTCGACTTCTTGCTTCCAAAGAAATAGATTGCTGCAGTGGATTTTTAAAAGTGGAAATGTTGGAGAATTTGTTATGACAGGATGCAGTATATAGGGTAGCAGCAGCAGAGCCCTTAGATTTGGAGTGAGACAGGTGTGGGTCCAGATTTTGCCGCACTGGGTCTGGTCTTGAACAGTTCTTTTACTTTTCTGGGCCTGTGTCTCATCTGTGAGGTTGCTTTGAATAGAGATTGTGTTTGCAAGTCAGTAGTGCCCGGCACAAAGATGGGAACAGCGGCTGGAGTTGTCACCCCAGGCTGTGGCGCGCCCACTGTACATAGGTCCTAAAAGTGCCCAGAGCTCCTGGAAAAAGAGCCAGACACTGCACTGTCTGGGCGATGTCTGATGGAGTGCTCAGGGGCTCAGGCGTGCCATCCTCATGGGCCTGGGGGTATTTGTGACCTCTAACATCCCCATTATATGGGCACGAACGGGCCATCTTGTTGAATGGTGTACAGGATGCAGACGGTGTGGTGGGGTTGCTGACCTCTCATGGAGTTTGAATCTGCCTTGCCTTAGGTCGGCCCAGTTTATGGCTAGTTGTTTTCAGGTTTGGGGTTGGAGTGCGGTGTCCCACACAGTGGTCACGGGCCGAGAGGTGGGGCATACAGGAAGGGACAGCAAGCTGTCACCCAGGACACCCAGAGGAGTCTCTAGAGATCCCACTCCAGATCCTACTACCCCCATTCCTTTCTAGAGGGGTGCAAGAGTGATGTTGGAGGGGGGTGTTAGATCTGCTCCAGTTACTTCCATTTCAAGCCTCCTGGTCAGCCCACATTCCAGGAATGTCCCCAGCCCTGTGCCATTGTGTCCATGCAGGTGTGTCATAGCCATACTAGGTAGAGTGATAATGTGCCTGTCTCTCCAGTAGCTAGCTGAGCAGTGGGCGGGAGGAGCCCAGTTCACTCTGTGTGTCTGTGTAAGCAGGTGGGTTCAGTGCCAGACCTGGAGGACTGTCTGCACGGGGGCCCCTTTCCTTCCCCTGCTGGCACACTAGAGACACTCTGCCATACTCCAGCAGAGTCAATGGACAGAGGACAAGAGTAGGATGACAGCCCTGACAACCTGTGTGTGGCTTTGCCAGGCAGGTGGGCCCACCTCTCTGGGACCCTTTGCTTTCTTCTTCCCCTGGGAATGGGGTCACTGCATTGTGTAAGCCCAGAATCAGAAAGCCCAGTTGTGACAGTACCATTTGCCATTGAAGTATTTGGACCCTTGGAGCAAATTTTAACACCTAAGGGTTTATTCCTAAGGAAAAAAAAAATGAGAGAAGGAAGTTGTATGTTTGAAGATGTTCATTGCAACATTGGTTGCAGTAGGAAAGCCCGGAAGGAGAGGGAATGTCCAGCAGTTGGAGGAGGTCAGGGAAATTATGATGCAGTGATGAAATATTTAGCTGTTAAACATGATCATTATGAAGATTATGTAGCAATAGGAGGAAGTAAGAGTTGAATGAAAAGAGAAAATAGCATCTGTAATGCAATTTCAACTACATAATTGTCGCCGTCTCTGGACAAGTGCCAGAAAGTCACCCACAGAAACATTGCCATGGCTCAGGTCGGGGGGGATGCAAGGGGCTCAGGGGAGACAGTGCCGCAGAGTGCAGCCTTTGGGGTCAGACCTGAGCCATGATGTGGGTATCTGCCTCTCAGGCTGTTGGGAGTTCAAGAGGGCACACACGTGGCAGAGATGGTGGCTCAGAAGTTGCTCTCAGAGGAGAGGAAAGCCAAAGGGACTGAGGAGACTCCGGGCATAAAAAGTTATGGAGCCATATGCAGGCATGCTCCGACAAAGCACCTGGCAGTTGGCTAAAGAGGAGGGTTCAGGTCCACATGTCAGGGGGTTGAAATGAGAGTGTAAAGAATACACGCTTACGGGGCTCGTGGGAGTGGGTTTATTTGGAGGTGTGGCGCCTGCCAGAGGTGAGGGTAAGGGGGGCCTGCCTGTTCCGGGGGTGCTCCTGCTGCTCCTAGCACACATGTGTTGCAGGAGCAGGGTCCAGTGGGGGGCCGGTGCCCGGTGGGTGCCCCCGAGCGCCTCTGTCATGGGGCAGGAGAGCTGCCAGGTGGGCGGTTGGAGGCTGGATGTGCAGATTTGAAGCCGCCTGAGGCGGGTCCTCCAGGAGCCCGGAGAAGTGGGGAGAAGGAAAGGATGTGGAGCTGGGGCTGGAGGAGCTCTGGGTGGAGGGAGATGAGGCCACAGGGGGCGGGGCCGGAGGAGCTGTGAGGAGAGAGGGAGGAGGCAGGGCAGACAGCCCCTCCTCAGCCCTGCTGACAGGTGGCCCAGGCTGAGCTGTGGTGCTCTTGTGGGGGCGGGTGGAGCTTGGTAGCGGGACCAGGCGGCCAGATCCCACCTCCTCTCTTCTCCCCTCGATGCACTACTGCATTTTTTCTTGTTTGGTTACCCAACTTCATGGTGAGGATGAAAAAGGGAAAAAACAGACTCAAGAAAATAGGTCAGAAAATAGGCTTAAAATATTGAGGAAGTGATGTTAGCAAATGAGACGTATGGGGAAATACAGCGAACAGTGAAACCCTCAGTGTTCTTTGCCTGCATGCACTTAAGACCAGGAAAAGCCACTGCAGTGCTTGTCTCGGAGCCCAGCTGGGACCCTGCCATCCTTGGACCTTGGTAAAGGGGACCGAGGGACCAACTGGAGGGCTCTGTCCTCTGCTATTCAGCCATGGGGTGGGCTCCTGGCCTCAGGGTCAGCTTGGCTGCCGCTTCCCCTCCGGTGAGATGCAGGTAGTTTGGAGTGAGACAGGAAGTGCTGCAGGAGTCCGCTAGGGCCCAGTGAGGCCTCAAGCAGGAAGGTTGAGAGGAAGCAGTTGATTTGGCTCTTGGTGGCATGTGGCCTGGGAGCTGTCGTGACCCTCCACTGTGCCCTCATCCTCTACCAGCAACCTCCCACTCATCCGCGATGCCAAGCGGTGCCGCCACCCAGCAGATAATGCTGTCACCGCTCTCAGCAAGTCACCATGGTGGATTGTGATGTTTGCTTTCTGTGTTGCTTTTATGTCTGGCTTTGCACAGACTTCACCCGGCTTCTTCTCCCTCCTTATGTAACCCTTTGGAATAATTTCAGGGTTGCCAAGAAGGTAAGTTGGAGAAAATATTTGAGGTTGTGGTAACTTCCAGGCCACTGTATTGGAAAATGAAAGACTCCCCAAAGCCAGTGAGTCCTGCTGAGCAAATACGCTTGCCTGGACGAGTAACAAAGTCTGTGCCACAGCCTCAGGGGACAAGGAATAGGCAACCTCCTCCTGCTCTTGCCTTGGCTTTCCCTCTGCCTGCACCCCTCCCCCCTGCCCCACCCCAGACAGTGGGGCTTTTTGCCTTGTGGCACAGGAGACTTGTGCTTTTCTCCTGGCAGGGGCCTGGCAGTAGGTGGAGTGTGGATGGGTAGGGGTCTGTGGCAGAGGCAGCACCAGCTAGGTGCAGGCTGGCTGGTTAGTCCTGGGCCAGGTTCAGCCGTGAGCTTTTATTTTAGTTGACTCATGTTTTCAAGACTGAAGGTTTGGTGATGTTCTCACAGCTGCCACTTTTTGAACCAGGTATGTTCCTCCAAGGCAGTGGTATGTAAAGCAGTTGGCTGGAACCTGGAAAGTATCCTCTCCCCTTACAAAATGTCACTGGTGTCGTAACTGGTCATTGGCCCAGCCCACAGAAGCTACTTGGTCCTTGTTGGAGCTGAAGCAGAATTATTTCAGAAACCCTGGGTGACACTGGCCCCTACTGCCCCTTCTTTTTATCTTTCTTGTTGCTACTGAGCCCCAGGCCACACCTGAGCTTGCTGGGGGTCTAGCTCAGCTGTCTGGAGGGAGAGTCAGGGTTTCAGACAGATTCGGTCACAGGAGCTTAATTCCCATTGGAGAATACCGTGCAGAGGTAGGAGGGAAAAGAAGCTTCAGACACACAGAGGCAGTTTTCTTGTCAGGAGGATGGATACTGGTCATTGCTCACACCACTGTTTAGGGAAGAACACACGGCCTGTCGTTGCCTCAGATTTTCTGTAGATGTTTGTGGCGCTGGCCTTTCACTCCTCTGAGCATGGGAAGGTGGCTCCCTCACTTGGGTCTCCGGTTGAAGAACGGCAAAACCATGAGGGCAGGCTGAGGAGGGCACCTGTCCTTAAGTTCAGTCTTGGGTGGTTGGTAAGCCTTTTTATTTTGAAACCTATGAGACACTGCCACCCAGCTTCAGCCATAGTGTGTCCCCCTTGAGGGCTGGGCCTTCCTCTAGGGCACAGATCACCTACTCCAAGCCACAGTTCGGATGCACAGTCTGTTGGATTCCCAGGTGTTTGTAGGGGCGTGTAGAATGTCCCAGAAAGAAAAGCTGATGTGTACTGGTGCCTCCTGGAGCCCCGTTACATGCAACATCCAAGTTGTTGTCTTTATGATGCCCATGGGATGCCCAGGCGTGAGGGGTGAAGGGACTTACAGCCCCGTCTCCCACCCCCAAGGAGGTCTGGGGGTCTGCGGCCTCCTCTGCAACAAAAAAGTGTCCGTGCTCTGCCTACTGCCCCTTCTTCCCAGTCACCTTGTCGCCTGCACCCTCTGCCTCCACAGGTGTTTTACAGCTTTATCAAAGTAGAATTGACCTACAGTAAGTTGCACGTTAAATTGTGCAGTTTGATATATTTGACCTGTATACATCTGAGAAACTATCACCGCAATCAGGGTAATAAACATATCCATCATTTTCAGAAGTTTCTTTCTGCACCTTTGTAATCTTCCCTCTAGTCTACCTCAGCCCCAGGCAACTGCTGATCTGCTTTCCGTCACTGCAGAATTTGCTCGCCTTTTCTAGAATTTTGTGAAATCATGCAGTATGTGCTGTTTTTTGTTTTATTTTGGTCTGGGCTCTTATTTCATTCAGCATATTTTCAGATTCATGCATGTCGTATATGGCAATAGTTCATTCTTTTTTGTTGCTCAGTAGTACTTCATTTTATGGAAATAGAGCAGTTTACTTACCTGTCCATGTGTTGTTGGTAGACTTCGGGTTAAGAGTCTGCCCACATGTCTTCCAAGGAGATTACACCATGTGGCACTTCAGCAGCAGTGTATGGGGATTTCTCTTGCTCCACATCTCGGCCAGCACTTGGTATGGTCAGTCTTTTTCACGTTAGCTCTTCTAATAGTTAATGTAGTGACGGTTTTAAGCATTTTCCTAATGACTAATGCTGCGCATCTCTTCGTGCATTTATTTGCCATGCATGTCTTTTCTGATGAAAGATTTGAGTATCCAAACCACTTTTCCATTTTTTTTTTTTTTTGATTTGGGTTCTTTGCCTAGTCATTGAGTTGAAAGACTTTTTTTTTTTAATGTATACTAGATGCAAGTTTGTTCTTAGATATATGATTCATACATGTTTTCAACCTGTTTGTGGCTTGCCCTTTTTTCTTTATAGTAGTGTCACGTTTTGAAGAACAAAGATTTTCAATTTTGATGAAGTCAATTTGTGCTTTTTCTGTCATATTTTGAGTCCTTCTCAAGCCCAAGGTCACTAATATTTTCCTCCTGTGTTTTCTTCTAGATGTTCAATAGTTTTAACTCTTACATTTAAGCTTATGATCCACTTTGTATTGATGTTTATATATCTTGTGAGCTGGAGGTAAAGGATGTTTTCCTTGCTGCTGTTGTTTGCATATGGCTATCAGTTACTCTAGCACTGTTTGTTGGAAGATTATTCATTCCTCTTTGAATTCTTAATACCTTTGGTAAGAGTCAGTTGACCATGACTGTGTGGGCCTGTTAATGGATTCTGTTCTGTTCCCATTGATCTATTTGTCTTTACTGTTAGTACCACATTGTCTTAATTATAATCTTCTGATTTTCATTTTTTCCAGTTTCTTGGCTATTCTAGGACCTCTGTGATTCCATATACATTTTAGAATCAACTTACCAGTTTCTCTAAAAGACCCTGCTAGAATTTGATTGGGATTGCATTGAATGTGTAGATCAGTTTTGGGGGAGAAATGACATCTTAACACTGTTGACTCTTCTGGTCCATTAACTGTGTGTATCCATTAGTTGATACTTCTTTCAATTTTTCTCAGCCATATTTTACACTTTTCACTGTTGAAGTCTTTCATGTCTTTTGTCAGATGATAGTGTCCTTGGGTACTTAATATTTTTAGTTGCTTTTATAAAGGGAATTGGGGTTTTTTTTAGTGTTGAGAGCACATGTGCAGGTGTATGCATGGGGGAAGGGGAGAGAGAGACTCCCAAGCAAACTCCACACTCAGCATGAAGCCCAATACAGGGCTTGATCTCACAAATGTGAAGTCATGACCTGAGCTGCAATGAAGAGTTGAGTGTTTAACCAGCTGAGCCACCCAGGTACCCTGGCATTGGTTTTTTAAAATTTCATTTTGTGAATGACAATGCACATAGAAATACAGTTGCATTTTGTATTGAACTTGTATCCTGCAACCTTGCTAAACTCACTTGTTCTGGTAACTTTCTTGGAGATGCTGTAAGATTTTCAGTATAGACTATTCTGTTATTTGCGAATAAAGACCGTTTTACTTCCTCCTTTCCAATCTGGATATCTGTTTTGGTGGTAGTATTGTTGTTTCCCCCCTTTTCTTGCTTTATTACATTGGCCGGAACCTCCTGACCAGACAGAAAAGTGTTAGCATGTCCTTGTCTTGTCCCTGTTAGGGGGAAACATGGGGCCACTCACCATCAAGTATGATGTTTGCTGTGGGTGAGGTGGAGCACTTTGTCAGACCGAGGAGGTTCTCTTCTATTCCTAGTATGCTGAAAGTTTTTATGAGGAAGAAGGGCCCAATTTGGTCAGATGTTTTTTTCCAGATCTTTTGGAGCAATCACAAGGCTTTTTCATTGTTAGCCTCATAATATGGCAAGCTACATTGATTTTCAAATGTTATCTGCCGCCCCCAGTTCAATTTCTAGTTTCCTTTTCTTTGATACCTTCTTTCCTGGGTTAGGCATGAAGACTTCCTTATCCTAATTGTTCCATTGCTCTCCTTTAAGCCTGCTGTCTTTTTTCTGCCCAGGTCACCAGTATGATTTGCTAATGGCTTGTTGCATGGAGTCAGGCATGTAGCAGCTTAGGTCAGTAATGAACCTGTGGCCAGGTGTTTAATGGGTGCCCTGGATTCCATGCTGGGGAGACAGCATAATACCTGTGTGGGGCTGTGTAGCCTCAAAAGAGACCGTGGTCTGGTAAGAGCCGGATGCCCAGCACAGTGCTGGCCGGCGACGCCCACGCCCTGGGTGCTGCCTGCCTGTCTCTGCAGTTACTTTCGAGCTTACTTCTTGGGGACACTGAGCTGCTGAGGACCCCTTTCCTGGAACCTGCAGAGCGCCCTTGTCCTCCCCAGACCTGACTTCTGCTGGGGGCAGGAATGTGTGGACGCATTTCTGTGTGAGCTTTGAAGCATAGTGCGTGCTGCGTGTCTCAGGTAGCCTGGGCCTGTGCGGCGGTTCTGTGGGACCCGTGGAGAGTCTGTGCTGGTGGGGGCTGGGGGGAGCTGGGGCCTGACTCTCCAGCGCCACCGCCTCCTCTTCAGCCCCAGCAGCTTTGGCATCAGTTTCCAGGACAGGATGGCCTTTAAGATCATCCAGAAAAGGGCACAGGTTGTGAGCTTTACATGTTACTGCATGCTTGTGCAGAGGTTGCACCTCAGTGACCCCCATCCAGGTCCAGGAACAGAGCTCGTTTTCCCAGAAGCCATTCTTGCTCCCTGTCCAAGCAACTCCCCACCCCCACCTTCCCCGACTTTGGTCACCACTGAGAAGCTTTGCCTACTTGGGAGCTTTCAATCTAATACAGAATGCATTCTTTTCTACCTGACTCTTTCACTGGACACTGTTTTGAGATTTCTCTGCCATGTTGTGCGTAGATTCCGCACTGGATGGATAGACCATGATTTGGTCCTCCATGTTACTATTGATGGCCAATCAGGTGGTTTTTAGTGGGGGCTGTTCTGAATGTGTTCTTCATGCGTGGGTGTTCACGTTTCTATGGTATGTGCCTCAGAGCACGGTTGTTGGGTCTCGGGATAGGAGTGTCCATCCTTATATGATATTTGACACAGAAGGTACAGATTCACCTTTCTGTTCCATGGGTGACTGTATCCTTGTTTCTCTCCATGGTGGCCCCGTTACAGGACTGCCTACTGAGAAATCCCAGAGCCCTTGAGCTGTAGGGTAGCACGTGAGGGGTGAGGCGGCCTTGGGCCTGATCGCCTCCCGAGTGTAGGAGATGACTCCCTTCTGAGCACTTACTGTGTGCCAGGCAGCAGCCTTGGTGTCCATGTGTGTCCCTCACTCCCCTTCTGGGAGCCTGTCGGGAGCCTCTGTCATCCTCCCACTTAGAGGTTGAGGGAACAGCCCAGTGGGCTGGGGGGTGGGCAGGATCGGCGCTGTCCGCTGACCTCCCGTGCACAATCTCTCCTGGTGCTGTCCTGGCTAATGGGCACCACCCCACGTGGGACAGACACACCCGTCCTTAGTTTCATTTAGGGCCTGGAAAGGTTGCGGGTCTGTCAGATTCCTATTTAAAGGAGACAAGGGGGCGCCTGGTGGCTCATTTGGTGGAGTGAGTGTCTGACTTCGGCTCGGGTCATAATCTTTGTGGGTCCAAGCCCCACATGGGGCTCTGCGCTGACAGCAGAGAGCCTACTGGGGATTCTCTCTCTTCTCCTCTCTCTGCCCCTCTCACACATGCATTTTTTTCTCTCTCTCAAAATAAATAAACAAGTTTAAAAAAAAAATGAAAGGAGACAAGAGCTCCTTGATACCCACCCTGGGACTTGCCAAATGACTTAGCCAGTGTGGCCCCCACTCAGGTTCCGGCAGTTCCTGTCGCTCTTCTCCTGTCACCTGGCACAGTGAACATGGTGACCTCGTGGGAGTGCTTAGGAAAGTGAGGGCCACCAGAACCTGAATGCTATTCACTACAACACACTCTTCTGCTGACCAGGGGCGCCCTGGACTTCTATGTGGTGTGCTCACTTTCACCTGGCCTAATCCTTTTTAAAAGCGCTCTCTGGATGTTGCCACAGGTGAGCCTCGGTTGTGGTGCTTTTACCTTTTGCTTCTGTTGTTGCCTCTGGCCATGTCCACCCTCACCTCAGGCCTGGGCCACACATGCCTTCCAGAGTAGTGCAGGCCTGCAGTCGTTGCTTAGGAAGCACCTGCTGGCTTGTTGGGGGGCAATTCTGGAGGATCCTTGGCTCCCAAGATCCTATAGCAGCCCAGGTTGATGGAGTGGTAGCCTGGCACCGTGCTGGGCAGTGCACTGCCTGAAGGCATCTTAGAGCAGACTGGTGGCAGACGAGCAGGGTGCACCTGACCTAGGCCTCCCGTGGGCACAGGATCTCAGGATGCCGGTCAGCCACCATCCGGACGTACAGAGATGATCTGTGGCTTTCCCAGCATTCCCCCGGGCTTCCCCACTCACGGAGGAGGAGCTGTGGCTCATCAGTCCAAGACGGGCCAGCAGCAGAGGCCAGGTGCGGCCCCACTGCATCCTTGCACAGCCCCACCGCCTGGCCCTCCCCTGCTCAGCCCCACCGCCGGCGTTTCACTTGGCAGCGCCGGCGTGCACTGTTGTCACCTCGATGGTTTGCTTAACAGTCTCTCGGAGGTTGGCCCCTATCAGTTCCTACAGAGCTGTCTGGTTCTTGGTTTGGATCATCTGTGTGCTGCATGCGTGTGGGTCGAGTACTGTGGGTGCCCCTCCCATGGGCATCGGGCCATTGTGTCTGGCACAGCTGGTACTCCTACTGGCTGTTCCTCGGGTGGGAGGGAGAAACCCTGACGGGAGTGCTGTCTGCCATCGGATGCTTCCTGACCCTGCGGTTGTATCAGTGCAGGAACGAGGCAGTTCACAGATGACATGTTGAGAGCTCTTGTACTCTCAGAAGGGACCGGATCATAATGAGAATTGTGTATGTCCTGTTGACCTGATTCGGAGGTCAGGAGAGTTTAAGTGCATAGTTTTGCTGGAGAGAGCTGCTGAGATAAAAAGTAGGAGGGAGGAGGGAGAGAGGAACAGTTTGGGGACTGCTGCCACTACCTCCCTGGCCCTCCCCACCCCCATCTGCTAGCCTCTCCCTCAGTGATGGCAGCTGCTCGTGCTGGCGTGCTGATGGGGAGCTCCAGCCACTGCCCTGGGCTTCCTCTTCCTGTGCTGGGCTGCTCTCTGGGCCAGGCTGGGGTTTGCATCCCCTGGGCTGACTTGCAGCTGCAGTTACATGCTGTGGCCGTGGGTGCTCTGTGGGCTGAGTGTGACAGTCAGGGCCATGCAGGCAGTGGCTGTACTCCAGCTGTGGACACTCCTGGGGAGCAGATGGCCCCTCTGATGAGGAAGTGCTTTTGTGCTTTTCCAAGTGTTGAGCTTGGCAGCTACAGCTGGGATATCCCCCCCACCCCCCGACAGTGTCCTTCTTCCTCTAAGAAGACATGAATGAGAGAGATTTTTCACCCCTGTGGGTGCGAGGCTGCCACTGCGGGTTGGCAGAGGAAGGCAAGGCACCTTGGCCAGGCAGAGCGCAAACGACCTAAGGGAGGTTCCTCTTCCCCTTGGCTGGCTGTGGAACCAGGCAGGGCACTGCAGGGCCAGGAGGATGCACCTTCCAGAGCCAAGAGGGAGGATCAAGCCACACTGACTTCTTTTCCTGCCTCAGGGAGATGGGGTGGGACATGGGCTGGGCTCAGCCGGGATCTCTGTGGGGTGTTGGTGCCACCACCTCTCCACCAACTTGTGGCAGAGGCAGTTTGAGTCACAGAAAGATCGGCACCCAGCTGGGAACGTGTGTGCAGTTCATCAGAAGCAGGAAGACTTGTATGCGCCATTGCTGGGGTCCGGCAGGAGGGAGGCTCCCGTGCTGTTGCCATTTACCAAGGGGCCTGCAGCTTTGGGCGAGCACTGTGGGGGCTGAAGCCCTTGCAGTGCCGAGTAGGGTGGTGGGTCTCCCTGGCTCTAAGCTTCCCTGGAGGGAAGTCAGAGGCAGCCCAGGGATGTGCTGGGCATGAGGGCACTGGCCCTGTGTGGCTCAAGAAACTACAACCTGTGAGTTTACCTGCTGTGGCAGGTCAGGGGGAGTATGTGGGCAGGATGCCAACATCACCAGCCTGGTGGCATCTGGGTTCCCTCCCTCACCCCACCTAGTAAAGCACCAGCTGGGTGGTGTGTGATAGGCAGAGTCAATGCCAGGCTAGTGTAAGACCACACTCTGCCACCTTCTAGGTGTGTGATGAGCCCTGGATCTCTAGTCCCTTCTCAGACCCTCAGTTTCCTTATCTGTAAAGTGGGTTTGCAAGGATGAAAAGCTAGAGAGCTCAGCTTCCTGGGGAACCCAGTAGCCCAGTGAGAATCTGGCTTGGGTGGTCCTGCCCTGGCTCACCTGCCCTGGGAGCCCTTGGGCCCCACCAGTGCTCGGAGCTCCAGGAGCACAGGGTTTCCCCTTTGCCACCATGGCTGCACACATCCAGCTTAATTCCTGACAGACTGGGGATTTGAGACAGAGTGGGAGCCCTTGACGCGTGGAGAACAGAACGGTCAGCCCCAGGCCTCAGCGCCTCTGAAGCTTAGTGTCTCAGTTCCTTGTTTCACATGGGGTTGGAAATCCCCCACAGGGTGGTAATTACTCAGGGCCTGGGGTTTACCTACATATCCCCTGAAATAGGGGAGGAGAAGCCGGTCAGTGGTGGGTTGTGCCCCGCTGCCCTGGTCCTGTCTCTGCACACAGATCCAGGATCAGACTGGTGATCCGATTCACAGAGCAACTTTCAGACATGTGATGAGGGCCATTTAACATATTTCCACTGGGTTTGGTTTTAAAAGATGATTCCACGTACTATGTTGGAGGCAGGTTTTCTGCAGCCAGTCTGGTGTCCTGGACTCTGGAGAAGCCAGCGGTGTCACCAGGTGTCAGAGGGTAGCCACAGGGCAGCATTGGCCAACTGTCCCTTCCCTGAGTTACTTTGCTCTTTACCATGTTTCTGCCGTCCCTGTACAGGGTGCCCTGAGCCGGGCCCTACTGAGAGGTGCTCCCAGACTCTGGCCTCCCCTGGCTTCTTACCTCATGCATGTGTGAGCACGGACATGCTGGCATTCATAGATGGGCAAGGGCTTTGGTGTGGCTTGGGGCTTGCTGTCGTGTCAGAAGCCTGGGTCCCCTCTTGCCGACTCCTCCCTCCCTGGCCTCAGCACTCTGGGAACCCAACCATAGGACCTGCCCTCTCCGTGGGCACAGCCATCCCCACCTCTCTGGAAGGCCCCTCAGGAAGCTGCTCGGCCCAGGTCTGGGTGGGTGCCCTCCTGGACCCTGCGGCATCTTCCCTATCTGCGAATAGAGAGCGTGTCCGGATGCAGGAGGAGGCAGGCCTGGCCCAGGTTCTGGCTCTCTGCGGGCTCTTTGCAGGGAGCCATGGACCCATCTTGGGAGGCAGACCCCAGACCCCCTTTTCCACCCTAGGAGTCTTTACACCAAGTCCCTGAGCAGCAGCTCAGCAGCCTGTGGGGGTGGTGAGGAGTGCCAGAGGTCACATCAGGTAGAAGAGCCCAGTGGTTAGAAGAGATTGAGGGGCCCAGAGACAGCTCACTGTGGAAGGAGACGGCAGCCCAGCTCCTTCGGCCCCCTCCAGGGGTACCAGGTGGTGTAGTGAGCAGCCACCGTGTGGAATCGAAAAACAAGTATCTGTTCACTTCCTCTCCGCACGGCTGCCAACTGCCGCCTCATTCCAGACCCAGTGAGATCTTGCGCATGTTAGGAAATGGGTGTATTTTGTAACCTTTTAGATTTGTGGCAAATTTCAAACATAAAAGTAGAGAGAATAATACAACCACGCCCCGGCTTCAGTAGGTACCAGTGTAGAGCCAGTTGGCATTGCTTCATGTCTTCCCTTTCTGCCGCCCACATCCAAGCGGATTCCAGGGTGTATCATCTCTTCACTGAATACCCCAGAACGCATCGTTAAAAGATGAGGATGAGCAGTGTACCTTTAGCGGTTCACTCACTCAGCACAGTGTGCTCTGGAGCGTGGCCAAGCTCCTCTTTGCTCCCGCTTGGCCCTGGGCAAGGGAGGACTGGGATGCCACCAGCCTCGGGCCTGAGCAGTATGGTAGTGTCCTGCACTCCATGGCCTGGACTCTTACCCAGGCCGTATCTGTGGGTGCCGTCCTCTCCTTTGGCCTGTCACCGGTGCATGTCCAGACCCCCTTCTTCCTATTCACCGCGAGTCAAGCAGCTAATATTGCTGGTTAGCCTGGCTGGCGCAGGGACTTGGCAGGGTCTCCTCAGGAACCAAGGCTTCCCTGCTTCCTTTGTTCCTCCTGCTCTTGGTTCTCCTGTGGTGGGAGACCCATAAAAGCCCTGGGAATGGGGCTGGTGGTGAGGAGCACGTGTCCCCGGGTGGCCCATAGGTGTGAGTGAGGATGTGCTTCCTTCCTCCCTGTGCCGACACTGGAAGGTGCCTTGTTTAGGGGGTGCCTGTGTATTTAATGCTGGAGATGCAGCTGTCTTTGTGACATTGACTTTCCTGTCTTACCAAGTATACTTGATGGTGCCCGTGAACCTCCAGTCTAGGATCTGAAGGCACCCAGTGAGATAGCTAAGGAGTCACTTCCGCCAGTAATCACCTGCGGACTTCCTGCCCCGCCTCTGAACAAACCTCTGGGGTCCTCTCTGTGTGCCACCACTGCCCGGCCTGCCCTGCCTGCTCCTTGTACTTCCAGAGTAGTCCTCCCCGCTCCTGACTGCCTTCTTTGCCCAACTGCTGTGTGCACAGGGCGGGGCAACCACCACCAACCACCCTGTGGGCTCCTTGGCCCGGTGATGAATTGTTGGCAATAAAGAAGGTGGTCTTATAGAGAGTAAGTGGGCTTGGAATGGTGAGCAGCTCACATGGGGAGTCATCACTGGTAGAAAGGGGAGGTGACGCTTGGCTTCATTAATTGTTGAGGAAACACAAATTAATCTGCATATGCTGAAGGAGCCTAAACGAGATAATGAGAGACTTCGGATGCTCAGACATCCTTCATCTGTGAATTCCACCCCTTCCGGGAAAGCCCTTTGGAGGTGACTCTTGAGACATGTTCTCGTTTTTGTTGAGAATGACTCCCAGGGGAGATAGCTGGAGCAGGAGAGGGCTGCCATGCGCCATGCTGGTCCTGAGAGCGAGGCTCTGCCCAGAGCCCGCCTTGAGGGCGGCGCCTGGGTGCTGCCCAGAGCCGGGTCTGTGCCGTGGCTGTGAGTG
Source organism: Mungos mungo (assembly GCA_004023785.1). Taxonomy (NCBI): domain Eukaryota; kingdom Metazoa; phylum Chordata; class Mammalia; order Carnivora; family Herpestidae; genus Mungos; species Mungos mungo. The sequence goes on from PISW01013708.1 coordinate 20,294, forward strand.
AGTAGAGGCTCCGACAGGCAGGTGCCAAGAGGGGCCCGGGCACAGGGCACAGATGGGTGGCCTGTGGTGCTGCGGCAGCATTTCCACGCACACGCTGGCTCGCGGAGAAAGGCGGGTTGTGCAGGAGCCAGCCCGCTTCCTCGCCGTCTGTTCTCTGGCATCCTTGCTCACGCCGCTGTCTTTGCTCTGGCCCCCTCCCCGCTCCCTAGGGCTTTGGTGCCATGCCACCGTCTCCCGAGGTGCTGGGACCTCTGCTGTCCGTCCTGGGAGGCCCTGCTCGGGTGCCGCCTTTCCCCGGGCGCATGCCTGGTCTGTCTTCCGCCTGACACCAGCCTCCCTGGCCTGAGGGCCCTGTGCTGTGCTGTGCAGGCCTGGAAGCTGGTTGGAAGCCTCCCCACGGCCACATCTGATCCTGGGTGTCTGTGACTCACAGGGCCCCGTCATCAAGAGTGAGAGGCCTGCCGCTCCTGTGTGGGCCAGCAGGGCGTGTTGGGAAGGCAGGTTTGGGAGTCTTCCGTCTTGGTGGGTCCAGCCCAGGCAGGGCCACGGGCTGGCTGGGTGCTGCTCAGTACTGAGGCCGGAGGCCCAGCCTGGAGCTGCAGAGACCCCCAGGACACTTGCCTGTCGGCCTGGCCAGGGTTTGGAGCCAGACTCCCTCGTAGCATTTCTTGGGCTCTGCTCCCTCAGAGGACTCACCGCACCTGGAACGTGCAGGTGGTGCTCCCCACACAGCACTCAGTGTCCTCACTGTCATGACTTCGGGGGGGGGCTGCGGGTAGAGCCAGAGGAGTGAGCCCTCAGGATGGTCCTGAACTTTCATGCAGCCAGGGCAGAAAGAGGTGGGCGGAGAGCCCGAGAGCCTGCTCGAAGCCAGACACCTGGCCACGCGCCGAGTGAGTGTGGGAGCTGCTCGGCCGTGACCGGAGGGCCTGCACAGCCCCAGCAGGGTCTCCAGCTTCTCGAGGTCTGTGGCGCTGGCTCGCTCCCAGCCTTCGGGGTTGCCCAGGTGTCGGGCCTCCCCCTCCTGTCTGGCAGCGGGATGGCGTCTGCCCAAGGACAAGGACAGTCTGTGCTGCCGAGCTTGCTCTGTAAGGACTGTGGTTCAGGACTGTATGGGACCCAGACTCTAAATATACCAGGGTGAGGTCACTGGGGTGGAGACAAGCCATGTGGCAAGCCCAGGACCCCATCAGGGCTGGAATCGCAGGGCCAGGAACAGGGAGGGGGTGGCCTCGCTGTCCCTGTGGTACCGGCCTCCTCCTTGCCCCGTCTCCTCTTGCTCAGGACCCTTGTCCCCAGCACATCAAAGGCATGTACGTGATGGAGTGTGTCTCCTCTCAGACCCCTTCCATTAGTGCAGCTTGGAGTAGGTTTTGGGGGCCATCCAGGTGTGGTCTTGGACACAGCCCTGAATGAAAACAATGCAAGGGGAGGCCCCGTGGCACAGGGGCAGCTTTGTGGGAGCTCTGACAGGCTGGGTGAGGGCCACTGTTGTTGCTCTGCAGTCACTGCAGTTTACACTCAGAAGAGACACCAAGAGGGGCACCGGAGTGGCAAAGTTGGTTGAGCATCTGGCTTTGGCTCAGGTCATGATCTCGAGGTTCACGGGTTTGAGCCCTGCGTTTGGCTCTGTCCTGACAGCTGGGAGCCTGGAGCCTGCTTCGGATTCTGTGTCTCCCTCTCTCTCTGCCCCTCCCCTGCTCACTCTTACTCTCTCTCTGAAAAATAAACATTAAAAAAAAAAAAAAGACACCGAGAACTTGAGGTAGCAGGTGGAGGTGACAGCCACCTTCAGCTGGAAATAAGGCAGATCAGAAAAGCTGAGGAATGCATGTGGCCAGCAGAGTAAAAACTCCAAAGGATGTCTACATCCTAGTCCCCAGAACCTGGGCATGTGGTACCTTATGTGGCAGAGGGACTATGGAGGTGTGAAGGGTACAGACCTGGGTTATCCAGGTGGGCCCTGCCTAATCAGATCCTTAGAAGCAGAGACCCTTGCCTGGCTGGGTCACAGAGGTGCAGTGTGAGGACTTGGTGCTGTTGTGGACCTGGGAGGTGAACTCAGGCGCCATGAGCAGGGGAGTGCAGTGCCCTCTAGAAGCTGAAATGGCCTTCAGTGCCAGCCAGCCAGCAGGGAAAGGGAGCCCTCAGTCCTACAGCAAGGAGGAATACTTCTGTCAGCACCGAGAAAGGAATAGGAAATGGCCTTGAGAGCTTCCCTGAAAGGAGGGGGGCTTGCCTACCCTGGGTCTCAGCACAGGGAGACCTGAACCACACTCCTGGCCCCCCCGGAAACTGCCGTGATACATACACGCATGTTGTTTAAGCCGCTCCTTAAAGTGATCATGTGCATCATTTTGGCAGCAACAGGAAACTGATGCACCACAGTACTGGCAGGGACACGGGAAATGCCTGCCCTGCCTTCCTCTCCTGCAGCAGGCATGGAATGGGAACTGCCTCCCTGGGGGCTAATTACAGTCCTTCGTGGTCCTTGTGCCAACAGCCCCTCTAGCAGTTTGTGTGTGGCCCAGGATCTGCTCTAGTAAAGGTAGGATTGCAGCCTTGTTTGTAACAGTAAGTGGAAAAGGGGGGACATGGGTCTGCTCAGGTGCTCCCCGCCGCCCCCCCCCCCTGCATTGGAAGGAAGAGTGAAGCGGGGAGGTCTGTGATACTGGATGTTTCTGATGTTAGAAAAAGTAAGGCACAGAATCGTGTTTTGCTTTGTTGTTGTTTTTAAGGCGTGGTAAGTGTATACACAAGCTTCTATGTGCAAGGAATATTTGTGGAAACCTATAGGTTTCCACAGTAGTGATGGCTGGGTGGGACACTTCCTCGTGCCCTTCCGTGCTCCTGCAGGACTCTGTCCAGTGGGTGGGGGTCTTCCTTCAGGCACAGGCTCCCCCAGGACTTCCCCAGCCGGCCTGCCCACTGAAACCTGCAAGACCTGCAGCTGCGGGGGTGGGGAGGGGACGTCCTTCACTGGGCACCTGCCGACGCTTTGTCAGCAGGTGCCCCGGGCTCTTTGCCTCTTTAGGTAGGCAGAAGTCCTCAATCTTGATGAAGCCCAGTTCTACCGTATTTTTTCCTGGGCAATTACTTCTTTGGGGGTCTTAAGAAATCTCTGTCTATCCCAAGATTGCAAAGATATTCTCCTGTTTCTTCGAGAAGACTTAAGAGGTTGTGCTTTTATTTATATATTTATTTTTAAAGTAAGCTCTACACAGCATGGGGCTCAAACTCATGACCCCAAGACCTAGAGTCACATGCTCCACCAACAGAGCCAGCCAAGGTCCAAGTTTGACAGATTTTAAATTTAATTTGTGAGTGTGCTCTGATGCTTGGTGTAAATGGAATCACGCAGTCTGCGTGTTCTGTGACTTCACTCCCCGTGGTCTGAGCTTCGTCTTGTTGATGCACTGAAACTGCAGGTGGCCCGTTTCTGTTGCTCTTGGATGTTTCATTCTGTCCCTTTGACTCTTGGAAGACATCAACGTCATAACATGTGACCACATGACCTGCACCTTTGTGTGCCTTCTCCCGTCTGTAAAGTGTGGTGATAACAGTACCTTCCCCTCGGGGTGGTTGTGATCCACAGAGCAGAGTGGTGAGAAGACACGTAGACACGTACGAGAGCGGGCATGGAGCGGGGGGGGGGGGGGGGGGGGGGGTCAGTTCCGCACGCGGGAGGCCCCCGAACAAAGCCCACTCCTCCCAGGCTTGGCAGGGCCCGTCAGATCCCACTAATGCCGCTTGGCGGGCAAGCCTGCAGGGCAGCGCTTGTGCCTTCCAGAGAGAGCTGGGCACAGGTGCTGCAGTCTCCTATTTCTCCCGGTGCCTGTTCATGTCTCCGGGGCCAGGTTCTCTATGTGTTCCAGATACAGATCCTCAGGACACTGTGGCATCTGTCTTCTCTCCACTTGTGACTTTTTGGTGTCTTTGGATGAACACTAAAGGTCTTGCTAATCATCCAGATTGATCGGGCTGGGTTCCAGACCGCCGAAATAAAGCAGCTGGCAGTAAAGGGAGGCGAAGGAATGTTTTGGTTCCAGTGCATACACAGGAAAACCTTGGATTACGAGTAACTAAAATAAATTTAAAAAATAAATAAAATAAAAATTAAAAATGTTTTAAAAACTTAAATACTTGATTGCTTAAAAAAAAAACATGCCAACCATCATCTGAGTTTTCAGCGAGTCATACCTCTTTGTCGGCGTTGGAGTCCTGCCTGCACGTGACGGTGCTGACTGATCAGGCCGGTGGCCGCCGACGGCTGGGGTGGCCGTGGCAGTTTCTTAAATAAGACAGTGGTGAAGTTCGCTGCGTCGGATGAGTCTCCCTTTCACGAACGACTTCTCTGTCGCCTGTGAGGCTGTTTGATGGCATTTTGCCCACGGCGGGACTGCCCTCAGAGCCGGAGTCCGTCCTCAGATCCCGCCGCCGCTGCTCTGTCCTCTCTCTTCTGTGCGGTCCTCCAGCCGTCTTCACGCGTCTTCCCCAGGAGTACAT
>PISW01013709.1:0-24790 GCA_004023785.1 Mungos mungo
GAGCACGCTCTAGTTTGTTTCAAAGGAGAGAGTTCCCCTCCAGGAAGTGGGGGATTTCAGTGTTCTGGCGACAACTCCCGAATCGGTCCTGGGTGCCGGTCCTCGGTACCGGTCCTCGGGACAGCAGGCAAATTCTCCTCAGAGGTTTGTATCACTGAATAAAAACTGTGATGGGGTCACAAAGGAAAATCAGAGTGACCAGTTCTGCACATATAAAATCCCCAGAGGCTTTTCAATAAACACGGAATCAATGACGGGAGAAAACTAACTTGTCAATATTTCTGATTAGGGCTGACTCCGGGGCTGGGAGAGGGCAGTGAGTGAAGGGTGTCACAGAGAGAACGTGCAGAGACACGGAAGGCGGCTTGGCTGGTGGAGGGAAGAGGGGAACGCTGACCGTGAACGTGAAATGAGGTTTTCCACGGGCTTGACGTGACGGCTTAGGCCAGCTGTGTCGGCAGAGAGGCCCTGAAACTCCTTCCTGGACGCTCGGTTCTAACTCCAGCTGCTCGCCACCTGCAGAAACTAAACCAGTTTCCTTAGAAGGAAATCCTCAGTCTCTTGTCTGAAATATGTTCTCCCTGGAATGTCATGACATATTTAGTCCTCTGCAATCGCTTCCTGAATGAAGATGACTCAAGCTGACTTTCGTCTTTCTGCACACACCACATTATATTATCCATTTATAGGAAGTGAAAATGGAAACTGTTCTGTTTCTTTCTCTTCCCTCTTTGTTGAAGTCTTAACATATGCATAGCCAATTGACCCCTGTTACAGCGTCTTCCCCTTCTTTTAATGTTTTCTTTCCTTGGTTTTTACAAAAGATTATAAAAGGGGTCTTCGCGATAATGACTTTAAATCATTCATGCATTTTTTATCCCGTCTTCACACGGCCTGACATCTTGTTCATTCTTCCTGACTGGTGCTGTGCATAGAGCAGATGTTTTCACTGAGCTCTGATGATTTTTAGATCTTATTCTCAGGAGGCTACAACCAATTCAGAGCCCTTCAGCATAGATGAGGCATTTAATTTATTCTTTCCAGTAAGTTTCACCTTGTCTATGCTGGATTTCATCTGCCATCATGTTGCCCAATTATGGAGTTTTGTTCAACTCATCCATGGTGCTTGAACCTCCCTGGTCTCAACTAACCTAAGAATTTTGTGTCGTCAGCAAATTTCACCCTCTTGACATTCAGTCACGGTTAACGTCATTAGAAATCGGCATTGAGGTCTAGTCGCCATCCTGACGGTCACTTTGATCCCAGTGGGAAGCAGAAAAGGCACACAAGGGGGATTTCCAGATCAAAACTTCTCTGGCTTCTATCGGCCAACCTCACCCAAGCCATTTCTGCAGAAAAACTCTTTTTTGACCATGTCATCTTTTCTGCTGCTACTTCCGGATCAAACATGAGTTCGTAGTTTGAGTCTTACCTCTTCACTGTTCTTTGTTCCCCTTGCCCTCCTGGGGAAAAACCAGTTTGTAAATCCTGAGGTCATTCCACAATCTGATCAATTATCTCCTCAGATGCACCATCGTGATCTGTTTTAGCTCTAAAGAAAAACCAAGATACTTTCCATGATGGTTTGCATTTTGCTTCGCTTCGGTGCACCTCTATAATCTTGTGTAAAACCCAAACTCCCGGGGGTTCTGTGATTCGAAGGGAGGAAGGCCAAGGCTGGCCCGGGGAGTTGGGGGCAGGCGGAGCGCTGTGCTGCCGGGGCCTCTGCGTGAGGAACTTGCAGAACCAGAGCCCCTCTCCCCATCCATTCGATCCCCATTTGCATACCCCTCAAATCTTTCCACTCCTACAACCTGGGTATTACAGCAGGACAGGAGTGGACAAACTCAAAACCAAAAAATCTAACCATAAGGCCACAAGCCACGACCCTGTTCATGGCTCCTTTGCCAACTCCCCCCCACCACCACGTAATCTGAGCCCCTGCTCACCTGTCAGCACTGGCCCGTCATTTGTCTCCGGAGCTGTCACTACATGGACTTGGATCCCACTGCCCACTCCGCCTCCGTCAAACAGACTTCTGACCTCGCCAGTCATGTGCCTCCGTTCCCCCTACTCCTCTGATAGGAAGGGTGCGGGGACACCAGACGCCTCCCCGTGTTGTGTTGCTAACAGCTCAATGGCATGCTGGTCCTCATGGAGCCCATGCGCCGATGACACGTGAAACCATTGTCAAGGAGACAAGACTTGCACAAATGTGTGTGTTTGTTGCAATGTTGAACACAGATGCAAAGCATGACAAATGCTGAAGAACATCCTAGACGTTCTTCAGACCATCGGCCATGGGCCTCAAGGCTTGTCACTTTGTCCCACTGCCCCCTGACTAGTGAGGACTACTCCAGCCTTTCAGGGTATCTCTCACCCCGCAGCCATCTCCTTGTAGAATCCTGTTGGCTGCGCCTTCTGGATATTCTCGTATCTTAACAGTCTGACGACCACAGCTCCAGCTCACCCTGCCGCCATTTATCACCTCCACTTTTGCAGTGTTAGTTTCCTGGTCTGCCGATGGATCTTAAGACTTCCTCCACCGACCATCTCCCACTGAGTCTTAGAGGAGCTGGGGAACATTTGTGCATGCACACACATGCACATCCATGCACACAGACACGCACATACTCACGTGCGCACACACACACACACACACACACACACACACACACACACCCCAGTTAGGTCACATTGCTTCTTGGCTTAAGATTCTCCAATGGTTTCCCATCTCCTTGGAGAAGAGGATGGCAGTCCTCCCAGAGGGGCCTGCACCAGTCAGTTCTCTGACACCAGCTCCCCCGTCTCTGTGCCCCCGGCTCCCCGTCCAGCCCCGCTCATCCCTCAGCTCCTCTTCCTGAGCCTACATTCTGCTCTTGGCCTTCTCTCCGGCTGGTATGCCTTCTCCTCAAGAACCTGTGAGGCTCTTCTTCCCTCCCTTCAGGGTTCCACTCAGACGTCCCTTCACCCAGAGCCTTTCCTGATCACCTTCGTTAATGAGCTTTCTTCCTCTGTGTGGCAGGGCTCTACTTCTTGGTCCCCTAGATCCTTGGTTATCTGTTTGCTCAGTGACCACCCTGCGGCCCGGCACGATGAAGCTCCCTGAGATCAGGGCTCTTGTTAGATGAGCTCCCTCTGCGACCTCCGCTTTCAGGCCACGGTGGGTGCCGAGTGTTTGCTGCATGAACAAATGAATGGGTTCTTTTTGACTACAGAAAGAAATGTATTGATACGCTGGTGATAAAAACACAAATCACCGGTGGCTGACTGGTTGGGGAGGCACCTGGCTGGTGACATGCCAGCACAGCAAGGTGGTTCAGCCTGCACACTGGTCTCCCATAAAGTGTGTTCAAGAATCTGTGGCATTGGGGCCCCTGGGTGGCTCAGTTGGTTGAGCGACCGGCTTTGGCTTAGGTCATGATCTCGCGGTTTACGGGTTCGAGCCCCGTGTCGGGCTCTGTGCTGACGGCTAGCTCAGAGCCTGGAGCCTGCTTCTAATCCTGTGTCTCCCTTTCTCTCTGACCCTCCCCTGATCGTGCTGTCTCTGTCTGTCTCTCAAAAATAAATAAAAAACATTAAAAAATAAAAAAAAGAATCTGTGGCATTGGATCTGTTCCATTGGCAGCTCGTTATGGGAACTCAGGGCTTCCATGAACCTCTTGGAGAAGCTGTGACTCATGTTTCTTACCCATACACTGCCTGAGGGATCCAGTGTGGCCACAGTGTCATGGGAACTGAGTGTTATTATTTAAACTGTCTTATTTATGGAATGCTCACTTTCTATTGTCCTAAGAAAAAGTCTTCAGCAAAGAAAGATCAGTCCCTGGGCACCCCACTGGCCCTGGATATGGGGAATGACAAGCGAGAGAACAGGAAACACCAAGTGGAAGGTGACAAAGGGTTGACCTGGAAACTTCCATCAGAGGAATTCACGCCAAGGAAAGACAGTATCATATTTACAGAAAACCATGTCATCTTGATACACATGACTGTTTTTTTACTAAAACAAACAATGGAACTCTAAAACATCCATTATGAAATGATTTTAAGGCTGGGTACTTAGCGTTTAATCATCTAGACCCACAAGGACTAGTATATAAAATAAGCTTAATCATTATTTGTAGAAAAGCTATTTAAATGTCTGTGGGTAAAGGGAAGGATAAAGTCCAACACGTTCATTAGGAGAAACATCACAGTCGTTTATAATATGTGTACAAAATTGCATCGCACCAGGAAAAAATGCTAATGTGAAATAAAAAAGTGCAGCATACAGAAATGTAGACACTCTCTGACTACAGCTCTGCAAAGCGTCTGTGTGTGCGAGGGCACGCAATGGAAGAGAATGCACAGAATCAATATAGTTTCGAGTGACAAAATAATAGCATCATTCCTTTGAACTCATTTTTGGGTTCTTTTCTTGTTTGCAATGGATTGTAGAAAAAGGAAAGAGAATCCCTTTCAAAACGTAGCTACTCTGCCACAGCAAGCGTCCAGCTGCCATTACTTAAAGCAAGTCCCGAGACGGCACTGGAAGGAGCCTGGACTCTGTGACCTCCATCAAGGCTGCCATGTTCTCCCTACAGCTGATCCCCGCCCTGCCATTGACCATGAGGCCTATGCCCTCAGCAGGAGCTTGGAAGGAAAGGGAGACAGAGCACAAACAGATGAGTGAGATCCAGGCAGAGGACATGGAGAGACCCAGGAAGAGAATGAGTCACACAGAGGAAGAAATGTCAGAGAGGTACAGGTGGAGAGACACGTGACAACCAAGACATAGACCTCACCCACCGTGTCACCCCCACTGACTTTGGCCTTCACGGAGCCCGGTGCGCCTCCTGCACTCACTTGCTGCTACCGGCTGTCACGGGGAGGCATTCAGCAGAGGGCTGGGCCCACACCAGCTTCCCCAAGTTGCGGACTCAGAGAGCTAATTGGCCAGGATTTCATTTTGTCAAGCAAGATCGCTGCATGTTCAGAATGTTTTCGTCCATTCGGGCTGTGGTGACAGAGTCCCATGGCCTGGGAGCCTGATAAACAACAGCCATGACTATCTCATAGCGCAGGAGCCTGGAAGTCCAAGATCAAGGTGGCCCCAACCATCCCTTCCAAAGGCACCGCCTCCAAACACTACCATGGCGGGGCTTAGGTGTCATCACACAGATTTTGGAAGGACACAGCATTCAGCCCAGAGCACAGAATACTTATACCCCCCCCCCACACACATAAAAATTCAATTACAATTTGTAATTGTACTTTAAGCAGACATTTATCATGCCTTTGCTATTAGAAACCACATTTTTTTTACTTTAAAAACACTTTGAATTCAAATGTACATGAAACATATTTCAAAGGTGACAAAAATAGCTGAAATTAAATTCTTTTTAAATTACTTACAGAAATCATCAAACATGCTTTTCCATTTGATCTTGATCGAACATGGACATGTTTTTCAGAGGGTTCTTATTATCAAAGGGGCAAATATAAATGTATCCATTAATAGAATTTTGTGGATTTGTCAATAGAATGTTGTACCTCAGCTATTTCAATTGTCCTTTTTCTATTTATGTGGAAAAGGAGGCACAGAGAGGCGCCCACACCCCACCAGGAGGTGGCAGAGACGCCTCTCCCGGAGCCGTGAGTGCCCAGCGAGCAATGGCCCCACGTACTGAGGCCGGTCTGTGACGCGCGGGGCGGGTCCCCTTGGGAAAAGCAAAGGCAGACGCGGCGTGAGTTCTGTCCCAACGAGGTGCCCACACAGCGGCTGTAAGCAAAGGAGATTTATTCTTGCAGTTCTGGAAGTCAGCAACCTGAAATCCTCATGTCCGTCGATCCAGGCTTCCTCCAAGGGGTCTTTCCTTGTCTCCTCCCACCCCTGGAGGCCTGCGGAGATCACTGGCTTATAGCTGCATCCCTGCACCTGTCTCCACATGGACTTGCTCCCTCTGTGACTCCGTGTTTATCTCTCTGTGCTGTCTCCTCTTCTTCTAAGGACACCGCTTGTTGGATTTAGGCCTGACCCGAACACAGTATGGCCTTATTTTAATTTGGTTGCATCTGTAAAGAGCATATTTCCAAACAAGGTCACAGTCTGAGGTTTGAGGTGAACATTTGGGAAGGCACTGCTCCTCCTGGTACCGTAGAAATGGCCACATTGAAGCAGAAAGCAGCTGGGAAGATGGGACTCTGAGATGGACCCAGTTAGCACATCTCGGGCTGGGCTGCTCGTCCGACCCGCATTCACAGAACGCCACTTTGGAAAGTGCATCCATAAACATCAAAGTATCTACAAAGTTATGGCTGCTTCTGTTTGTAAAGACAAATAAACCAAGAAAGCAGGCGGGGACTATGGAGAAACAGGGAGACCCCCTCCCACGACGGTTTCACCAGGGGCGGGTCAGCCCCATGCGGCGCTGCTCCCGGACAGAGGGGCTCGCGTCCAGATGGGCTGGGCCAGTCACTGGCCAGTCACGCTGACACAGGCGGGCGGTGGGCGGGGGGGGGGGCTGCTTCTGGGGACTCGGAAATGCCCCTCCTCAAAGGATGCGGCACTGTTGGAGCCTGGATAAAGAAAGAAGAGAGGCCCTTAGGAATGTCTTAAGATGAAGAAGTCAGCACCTAAATGAAGGAACGGATTCCGTATTGAGACTTACAACACGCTCACAGAACTGGACCGTGCTGAGTCCTACTTAGCTAACACTCAGGTGCTGCGCCCTATGTTAGGTTCTGCCACTTTCTCTCCACATTTGATCTTTCCAAGCAGATGTTAGTAAGATCCCAGTTTTATGCGCCAATCATTGAGGACACTGAGACTCAGTGGTGGCCACGCAACCCGGCCAGGCTCCGAAATGTCACCTGTGCACACGTGCCGTAGGTCAGCGTGGGTTCTGGGAGAAGTCGAGGCCTCCAAGGAAGTGGCCTTTGTCACACGCAGTGGGCGGGAACTGCCCCTGAGCCCTTGGTCCCCTCTCCCGGAATGTCCTGGGTCACCTGGTTCCTTGTCTGAGCATCACACAGAGGCCTCTGAAACAGAGACGAGAAAATAAAGGCATAGAGTCGTAATATTTTCCCCTACCTCTTAGACACAGGACTTTTTTTAGGTCACGAGTCTTTTCAAGAAAACACATGCGACTTTCTGCTCCGAAGCCAGGGTGGCCGACCAAAATTCCAGAGTGATTTGTTTTAAAACACCATTTATCGCTGGTCTTTCTCAATTTCTCATTCTTACCTACTTGAGCTTCCACGTGAAGGGGCTGAATTCCAAATAGAAGGTGTCTTTATCTTGACACATGGCCTGGGCAAGGAAGAGAGAGCGATAGAGCTCCATCGTGCCGGAGCAGCCCAAGTCCAGACTCGGTCCCGCCTGCCGCTCTCGCTCAAGCGCTGCTGATCAAGACTGACAGTCGGGAGACTTGTTCAAATGTCAGAGTCCCGTCTGCTCTGTTTGAAAATAGGACAATACTTCTTGTGCAACACAAGCTCTGCCGCCTCAGCGATGACGTGTCAGGGGGCAGCTCGTGACATATATTTATACGAAACCACGTCCTGTTATTTCCCGTTTCCCCAGAAAAGCTACCGTTAGCAACACCTAATGACCAGCTTGAGGAAAAAGCCAAGGTTTTCTCACCTCAAAAAGTCATAATCTGCAGCAGTGACCCGCTGAGAAGAGATTGGCACAAAATGAGCCCTTGGCCCAGATGGCACCGGGGACGGCCTCCCTTCCCGGCCGACAAGCGATCTGAGTGAAGATTTGGCTGGACAGGCTGGGCGGTGGCCTCCTCGGTTGGGCCACTTCTGTCCCCCTATGAACCGTCTGCAGGCACACTGGCCCTGGTATTTTATTCTCTTCATTTAAAATAAGGAAGACATTCCTTAATTTGGTCAGATTCTAGAAGCATCTTGCCACCGAATGGTTATACAATCTCAAATTCCTATATGCAACATCATTTACTTCAGGAGGCTGGCTTTTTTAAAGAGGCTGGAAATAGCAAATACGCAGTTTCACAAAGGAAAAAAATGTCTTTCCTCAGAGGGTTGGCAAGTGATCTATGCGGCTTACCTTCTAGAATAGAAGTCAGTAAAAGAGCTTCATATTTTAAAAGAAAATTCATACTTTAAAGAAAGAAAAATAAATCAAGAACACTGTTGCGAGGGAAACTAGCTAAAATAAATGATGATTTCCTAATCTCTTGAGTTTTCCATTAGTGAGCATGGTCACGCGGCGCCAGAGAAAGGATTTTTGAAGAAATGTCATAGCACGTTGCTCACCCATAGTCTTCGATTTGTGCTTTGCCCCCTGGCCCAGAGGAAAACGGGAGGACTGGACCGTCGTGGGCGGCGGGCGCACCCTTCCAGGCGCTGCTGTGTACGGAGGCACCGCCTGTGCAGGTCACAGGGGACGGGACAGCGAGGAAGAGGGGCTGTCACGGGAGGGACCTGCCTGCTCCCCGTCGTCAGTGGCCCTAGCTGTGACGTCAGGGCCGGGAAATGAGTCCCTGCTCAGGATAGGAGGCCCTTGCAGGGTGACGAGTCACATCTCTATTCAGGAAAGACCTGGTTCCAATAAACATGGCAGGGACATGCCTGACTCATTATCCCGAGCTCCTTGCGACCTACAGCCGAAGGTGGGGGAGGGGGAGCTCACTTCTGAGCACCGGGGAGGGGACAGAGCACGTGTCTTCCTTTCAGGGGTGAGGTTCCTGAGACTGGCCAGCCACCTGCAGGGCTTGCAAAGGATTTCCGCCCTCAGCACCCAGTTCTGGGCGGCTGTCAGATCCTCTGCTTCCCAAGGGACGCGCCCTCCTCTTGCCAACTGAGGTTGGTGGGGAGCCAGGGGCGGGGGCTGGGGTGGCCTGGGGGGACATCCAGGGCTGCCTGCACGTTGGTCTCCTGACTTGCTGGGTGTGTTGGTCTGAGCACGCTACTTGTCCTCTCCTCTCTTACTCTCCCAGCTGCAGCCTCACCCCTGCAGAGCCCTGCAAGGCTGGTAAAGGAGACCCTGCAAAGAACAGCCAAGAGAATCTGCCGAGTGGTGCTCCCCAGGGGATGGGGCCCTGCTGAACTTCCCTTGGGACCGTGGTCGTCTGGGCTTCTCCACCATGACACTCACCTGCCCACCGGGATGCTGCGCCTGTCCCTGCAGACCACCGTCAACTTGTCCTAACCACAGTCATGTGCCTGTTAGCAGGGGCCAAATCAGACTCTCACAATGCCGGGTCCCTGGCATCCCACTTGGCGGTACCACAGCGGAGCCCTGCCCCCCCCCGCCACCCCTGGCCTCTCCCTGTCCACCCGCTGCTTCAGCGCCAGCCTGAGCTCTTCATCCAGAAATAAAGCTCATCTTCGGAAATCATCTCAAGCATGGCTTTTTAAGGGAAAGCTGCTTGGACCCCATCTCCCCTACCTCCACCCCCTTCTTGCAGCCAGAGAGCCTCCTGGGCAGCTGGTCTGTCCTTCCCACCCCTGTGGGTCCTTGTCCAAACCCACTCACGCTGCGTGGCAAAAATCTGTTCTCCCCTCCGTCACCTTCACCAGGCTGGACGCAGTCACACATGCCGGTCCATCTTCAGGCCGAGCCCAGCGAGCGCCAGAGCCGTTGTGAGCCCCGGCCACCCGGCAGACATATGCTGTCATTCAGGACTCCTCTGTCAGGATCCTCTGTCAGGGATCTGGCCTTTCTTGGGCCACGTTCTTAAGAGCAAGGAGGGTTCCTGGACTTCAACCCCCTTTGTCCAGGAATAACACCTCTGGGACTCTGGTGGGGACACTGGGTGGCTCCTTTGTGGACATTCCTTTACAGGCTCATGAATCCCAGCAACCCGATGTTGGCATTTGTAGCACTTGAGAGGTGGCTCCCGGGTCTGTCCACTTGTCGTGGAGAAAGTTTGGGAGTAGAGTTTGCACCAGGGGCCGCGGCAGATTCCGCTGATGCCTGACAGCTGGTGGGATCCATTTTCTAGATCATAGGGTCCCCTGGAATCCCGAAGTCCCTGGAGGCCTGCATTGCTGGGGCGTGGGGGCTGTGTTGGCAGAGACAATGTGCAGGAGGCTTCTGGGAAAGGTGCTAGGAACGGGGAAGGGTAGGAGCAGCGCTGGGCAGAGGAAGGAGCCAAAGGACAGTGGCAGCGTGAGAGAGATTGCAGGAGGTCCTAATCTCAGGACTCGGGAGCTGTGCCCGTTGAGGGGAGGAGCTGGACGCGGGCATCCTGGGGTGGTCACTGAGTGGGCCCAGAGGTACAATTTTCACTCAGGGAGGCTCCCTTCATCCAGGAGAAATTTCTGGAAGAAAGCTGGGTGTTCTGAGGTCAGTGGCATACAGGCCTGGGCTGCAGGAACGGTTTGTGGGTCCCCACAGAGACCTGGGTGCCCTGCTCAGCATAGCCACACCCAGGAAATCTCAGGACAATGTGGAACAACACACAGCAATGACTGTCCTGGGAGAAGTCTCAGCTGCCCCCAGACCCACAGCCACGTCCAGGAGAACAGCAGCAGGAGCAGAAGCAGCCCCGGGTTCTGAGCGCCACACGGGAGAGAAAGTCTCCGCAACGACACAGCACACCTCATGCGCCTCCTCCCCTCGTGTGCAAGTCTGGGGACGGGCGGCCAGCCCATCGTCCCTGCGATCTGACAACCACTCATTTTTGTTTTTAGTATCATCCAGTCGTTTGATAGCTGTGAACACCTACCCACCGATTCTGTCCACAAGAAAATTCACGGAAAAGGGAAGAAGGTACGAAAAGCCTCCTTGCCTCTGTGTGAACTCATGATGTCATTTCGGTGGCCACTCGATATGCATTATGGTCTGACTTGGGAGGATCCTTAATTTTTAAACTAATTTGAAGAATGTAAAATAGGAGAAGTATTGGCTGCCGTAGCAGGTTCATTCTTTTAAGCAAAATTTCCATGGTATGCATTCCAAATTCTCCCTTTATGTTGTATTTACACGGGAACACATATCTAGGGGAAAACGAGAACATTTTGGGAGGTGAGACTGTAAGTTAGGAGGATGCTCACACCGTTCTCCAAATAAGTCCTTTAGAGCGCGTCCTTAGAAGCCAGACACCACGTTGTAGGGACAACGCCCCTTGGTTAAGAAGCTGTCTTTTTCAAGGGGGCCTGGGTGCGGACGGGGCCCATGCCAGCCCCGCCACCTTCTGCGGGCACAGCCCCGGGAGGGCCCAGCTGCTCCAGCAGGTCTGGCCTCTGCCTATGTTGAAGCCCCAGAAGCCATTGATTATTTTAACCAGGCTCAATATGTCTTTGAAAGAGATATTTTAAAAAGCAAAAGAGCTTAAACAAACATGAAACTAATCTAATTCAGATATAAACATGCAAGTTAATAAGATTACCATGAATTGATCTAAATATTACTTAAAATAATTAGAAATGATTTTTGATGGCGTGCCATTTCAGTCGGGACACTTTTATGTTACATTAGGAGGCCAACGGATTATTGCTTTCTGGAATATTCTCTTGTTGTTTATGACCTTCAAAAGCGGGATCGGTGTTGGCAGACGCATCAATCAAAGGCTCTCCGGGTGATGGATGAGCTCTGCCTCTGCGGAAGGGGCCGGGCCGGCGGCTCCTCATACGGCCTCCACGTGCCAACGGGGCTCTGTCTCGCTCGGATCACTCGCTTCTCGAGATGTTAATTCAGAGAGAGATCGTTTGAGGGAACTATCGCTTTTGGTTTTCTTTCCCAATCCTCTGCCAACAAGTTATGAAAAAAGAACCATATTTTTCACTGGGGAAGCTAGCCGGGTATAGACCTCCACATAACCGTGGAGATTCAGAGACCTGTAGCATCACCTAGATCTGCCGTCACCGCAGGGCTGAGGCCGGGGAGCAGGGCCCTGAGAAAACGCGCTGTTGTTTTGTTTTTGAGACAACTCAGACGCTGTCGGCCCTTGAGGCCGGAAGCAGTTGTCTTTGCCACACAGCTACCATGGAGTCAAAACCAGAGTTTCTGGGAGCTCCTGTAAACCTCTAGTGCTGACGGTTGAAGTTTCTGGATTCAGCTTTTCCGCAGGGAGAGGCACTGTCAGAGCCTTCGGAGAGTGGCTGTGGCTCCAGGTTATAATCACACAACATGCATGTGACGTCGGACGCGTCGTCCCGCCGATGTGTTTGTGTGGCAGCAAGCAGTCCGATTACTAATTGTCTTTTTCTTCTGCATCTAACTGGAAAACACTTTTCTTCTTAGGACCTGATGGTATTCATCTTCATGGTACTAAACATCAATCCAGAAAAACGGCATTATAATTACTGTGTCTGGTTTTTTGCATTTTTTGGGTGTTTTTTTTGGGTTTTTTTGTTTGTTTGTTTTAACTTTCCAGAGAAGGAACAAACTAAGCAAAGCTAATTATAATCATGTTAAATTTAAAAGTTAATATGACAAACAATACTGTTGGTAGTATTAGCAATAATAATACAGTGTGTTGTAAGTATCTGATAAATGTGGGCGTTTTATATTTTTCGTACTATATACAAACCACAATAGAACACCTACACCTGCTTGTCACTTGTTTGTGTTGAATGGGGTTTGGGTGGCTCAGGTTTGCTGGGCTCATCACACTGGTCATGCGACACCTACCTTTTGGCCTCACGCAGAATGAGACGGATCACAATTTGGAAGGATTACGTTGTATTAAAAGCTGACGTCAGAGTCATACTTATACCCTCCAGGCTAATTTCAGATAACACTATTTGATTGAAATATAACCTGCATAATAAGCCTAATTGTCGTTGGAAACAATAACCTTCCAGGCATGAAATTTCAATAAATAATATGCAGATATGAAGAAAATGTAAATCGTCATGACCCGAAAATCTTCACGGAAGATAACTCGTCAGTCTTTCCGTATCTCTTTTGAGGATTAGATATTGCAAAACGACCTTGAATCTTTACTGATAGTTACAGTTGGCTACTGTTCATTCCGTCATGCCTCCCTGTGGACAGCACGCTCAGAAGATAGACTTGGATGACCCGCACAAGCAGGGGAAGCCAGAGGAAACGGCCACTGACATTGACGTTTCACTTGTGCTGAATCGGGCCGTGCGGTCCCCACCAGGACAGAGCAGGGCAGGAGTGGATCAGACGCCTTCTCACTGAGCAAAAACATGAGTTCCCAAGTGACAAGGACATCCAAGGTCATACCATGAGCTCCGTTTTGAACACTTCTGTAACATATGTAAAACGTTATATTACCTAGCTTCCTTGCCTTTTCTTAATTCTTCAGTCACATTTTTCCTATAAAAGACGGCGGGTGCCTGGGTGGGTGGCTCAGTCGGTTAAGTGTCCGGCTTCAGCTCAGGTCATGATCTCAAGCTTCGTGGGTTCAAGCCCCATGTCAGGCTCTGTGCTGACAGCTGGCTCAGAGCCTGGAGCCTGCTTCAGATTCTGTATCTCCCTCTCTCTCCCTGATCACGCTGTCTCTCTCTGTCTCTCAAAAAAAAGGACGGTGTGCAGGAGAAATCGGGAAGAGGTACCAAAGTAATATGTGCTTCCCCCTGAGTAGGAAAGGAAAAGTCTATTGTCAGCAAGTCAGATTTTATCTGGCATTACTTTTTCTTAACCAGCTTCGTTAAAGTAGACTACAGATATACTAAAAGCTGCCTATTTTAGGGAACAATAAAAAGAGTGTTGACAGTCTATGTATCTACATACATACATATATACACATATATGCATGTGTGTGTGTGTGTGTATGTGTGTGTGCAGGCACTACAACGCATCATGATGTAGAACATTTCATTCCTCCCAAGAAATAATTTCTTGGGCCATTTTCGGTCAATTTCCTATTCCCGTGCCACCCCCTGCCCACCACTAATGTGTCCCCTTCCCTGTAGTTTTAACACGGCTGGACGTGCATGTGAGTGAATCACGCTGCGTGTTCCATCCTAGCGCACTGCATAGCAGACCGCCCGTCGTGGGGCCAGCCTGACCCTTCACACAGCGCTTACCAATCCCTGCAAGACTCAATCTAAAAAGGGAAGATTTCCTTGAGGTCAACCAGCTGCGCACGCCCAGATTTTCACAAGCACATCAGCAGTCTGGGTCTTATTCTGCGGCATGAACTTAAACTTCGTCATCACTCAGCTAAACATCGTTAGACCTCAGGGGGGCAGGTCTCCTGCAGCACCCCTCACTGGCCAGCCCCTGGACTATGGGTGACACGTCTTGGTCTGGGATAATTTGTGTTTTCATTCAACCGAACATGGCAGAAGCCCGTGATGACCGAGGCAGTGAGAAAGGGTGTGTCTTTTTAATCCTCCAACGTCCTGGACGGTCTGACAGCATCGGACCATGGGAGTTTAGGAGCTATCGGTGGAAACCAGAAGGAATGAAGGTCCTGATCTGCATGGAAAGGACGGCCTGGGACGCCGGGTGCCCGCTCTGAGCGCGGGGGTCGCGAGGGAGGCGCCAGCAGCACACGGACGCCTCTTAGGATGCGAGAAACAATCAATTTACAAAGAGCCTTTCTTCAGATGCCTCATATGTCAATGTTCAATGGACAGAATATGGTTTTATGACAACATTTTATCAAGACTTTTAGGTTATATTTGACAAATTAATCAATGTGGGTGCTGTTGGGCAGCACTTTCCATCAATATTAAACAGCCAGAAGTCCAGAACTTTGACATTTACTTTTGAGGTTCTAGTGAACCAGGCAATTATAACAAGTGGATGCTTTAAAAATATTCCTGCCACAGTAAATAAAAGGGAGATGAGAAGTATAAGCTGTAATTGGCAATGGGCTCCCTTTCTACGAAAAGATGAAAAGAAAAACAAAAATAAACAGAAAACTCGACACGCGGTAATTGGGCTTGTCATATTTCATCCCAAGTAATTAAAGGAGAAACTCATTTCTCAAATTGTATTGTTTAATTATAAAAGTAAATAAATATAATTAAAAAGTTAGATATTGTTAGATTTACTGTCAGCAAAGCCCTGAAATACGTCAAATAATATTTTGAAGATAGTCTTTGTCATGTCAAATGACTAAGAGGAGGCTCTGTCACCACGAATGATGAAAATAACCAAGATACTGCAATAATTACCTTCTCCTATTTATTCTTATGCTGTGTGAGTGTAAACAAAAAGAAAATGCCTTTTCCTATTTAGTCTAAAAATACATATCACCCACCTGTCAGAAAAGGTACAGTCGAGAATCTGAAGAGAAACGTATTATTTGGGAGGCCAATAATTTGCCTCCAGGTGAAAAGATGGAGCTCTGCAAAGAGCTCATGGAAATCTCGCCCAGAAATTTCATGGACATTTCCAGGCTCCATGCGAATGCTTTGCCTCCAGGGTGGATGAAAGTGCCTGCCGTCATCACGTCCATTGTCCCCATTTTTAACTGATAACACTCAGCAAAATAACAGGCATGTGTTGCAATGGGTTTTTCATTTCTATAACAACATGGGAGATGCAGTATTCTCTGTGTGTGAACAGTCTGCTCTCGTTGGTCCCCCACCTCTGGATCCAAAACCAGGGACCAGAACGTCAGGGACATGCATTCGCTCCCCCTGAGAAGGCTTGCCAGCACTGCGGGCAGGGCGGGGTGAGAGCCACTGGGTGCATCTCAGACACCCCCATGTGGACTCTGGGCCACTGTTCGGTCCCCAGGCGCGGCAGGCAGGAGACGGAGCAGCACGCCCAGATCAGCCACGGGCCAGAGGAGGGAGGGCTACAGCCATTGACATTCGTCCCCCATGGTTCTAGGGGCCAGAAGTCCAAGGGCAAGGTTCTCCCTGGTTCACTTTCTGGTGAGGGGCCTCTTCTTGGCTCTCAGGTGGATGGCTCCTCCCCACACCCTCATAAGGCCTTTAAAATTGACCTCTCACTAGGAGGGGTGGAGAACTTTCCGGTGTCTCTTCTTATAAGGACACTAACCCCCTCGCATAAAGGCCCCGCCCCCATGACCTCATTTAGGCTTCTTTACTTCCATAAAGGCCCCTCTTCTAATACAGCCAGGGGCTCGGGCGCCAACATGTGGATTTTTGGGGGCGGGGGAAACGAACATTCAGTCCTTCACATTTCATGCACAGATTTGGGTCCTTCTCTCTTGCAAAATAGGCTCGCTCATCTCAGTAGCCCCAAAGTCTGGTAGGGTCATTTGAGAAGTCTCAAGTGTGAAGTCCTTTCTGAATATCACCTGTTCACATAATGGTGAGACAGCAGGTGTTACTCGTCCGGAGGCAAAATTCCCCTCCGGCTGTGAACCTGTGGCGGGAGAGGAGTTCTGGGCTCAGTCCCCAGTGGCGGGAGAGGCCCGGGAGGAACAGTCCAGGTTTGCGGGACGAACTGCAAGGAGGAAGCAGAACACTGGTTCCGAGCAATGCCAGATGCCAGCGAGAGCGATTCCATTCAGAGCCTTAGACTCAAGGAGAATCCTCTTTGGATCGGTGTTCTTCCCCTCCCCCAGGTCTGCCAGGACAGAAGCGCTGTTCTGGGTCCCGGAGACGGTCCTCCCCCGAGGCTCTGGGCAGGGGCTTCCTGCCACTGAATCCAAAAAGGCAGCCCCGCCCTTTGGGGCCCAGCAGGCCCAGTGGGGACAGCAGCCCCGAGGGCCTCCCAGTTGCCTTTGGTGATTCTTCCCTGTTCCCAGAGGGCATCAGGAGTGCAGTTGGGCACGAATCAGCTCGTCCTGCGGCTTCCCAGCAGGACAGGAACGTTCTCTGACACTGGTCCTGTCTCCGGGTGCGCCCCTGTCCCCATGCCGGCCTCTGCCAAGAGCCCGTGACGCCCGCAGCAGCACCCAGAGTGTGCGCTCGGTCATTGTCTTTAGGGCAACCCCCCTCGTTTGTTGTTGTTGTTGTTGTCTTTTTTTCTTCTTTACAAGATGGACATGCTGAGAATTTTCAGAATCTCTGAGTTCTGGTTCTTTGTGCTTAACAAAGGGAAACCAACCTACTTCTTCAACACTTTGCCTGGAAATGGCCTCAGCTTAATGCCCAATTTCATCATTCGCGATTCTACCTTCTGCAAAACTCTTGTCTGCCATCCAGGCAAGCGCCTCATCACTTTGTGACCAGGAGTGCCTTTTCTCCAGCCTTCAGCGACTTATCCCTCCTTCCACGTGCTTCCTGTGATAATGGAGACCACGAAATCCCAACATCTGTAGCCTGCAACTCGGTGAGTAAGGAGAGCCAGGAGCGTGGGTGTCTGAGAGCTGGCATGAGCCTCGACACCCAGAAAGTGTCTATGTTTCAGTCGGAGGCCAAAGGGAGGGAAAAACAACGTTCCAGCTTAAAGCAAAGAAGAATTTCCTCTTATTTAGGCGAAGGTCAGGATTTTCCTTCTATTCTGGTCTTCTGGTCTTCAACTGATTAGATGCAGCCCACCTACATTAGTGGGCAATCTGCTCAGTCAGTCAATTTACATGTTAAATTCATCCAAAAGTACCAGCCTCATCGAAACATGCAAGGTAATGTCTTATCAAAGGCCTGGGCACCTTCTAGAACAGTCCAGTGGACTCACAAAATTAAGCATCACACCATCTCCAGCAGAACACCGGGCCAGCCAGCTGAGGTTGAGCTGGGGCCCAGGGGACCCAGGGGCTGGCGGGACCACCTAGCCCCACTCAGTGTTTGAATGTAAGTTCAGTTCCGGCTTTGTGCGTGGAGAAGTAAGCTCAGTAAGTACCTTCAGATTTAACCTTTTCCAGGCATTTGGTCCGTTGAATTCTCTAAAGAAATGAACTCAAGTTTGGAATTCACATTCAAACGTGAATGTTACATGAGCAACAGATTTAT
The DNA here is from genome assembly GCA_004023785.1 of Mungos mungo. Taxonomy (NCBI): domain Eukaryota; kingdom Metazoa; phylum Chordata; class Mammalia; order Carnivora; family Herpestidae; genus Mungos; species Mungos mungo. The sequence goes on from PISW01013709.1 coordinate 17,758, forward strand.
TTTTAGTGTGAGTGTGTTCTGTGTGGTACCCGCAGCATACTTACACTGAAAGCTAGTGTGTCTCAAACTCACATGTAGCTGGTTGTCCTTTATTTTTGCTTGCTAAATACAGAAAGCTGATTTTTTAATTTCAGAAGACTGTTTTAGATTATTTTTCTAAGCAGTATTTTTATGTAAGATGGACAAGAGAGAAAGGAGTGGATTTTGAAGAGACTATTGAGAAAACGAGGACTGGTGACCGCAGAAAACTCAGTTTAAAAGACACTGGCCCAAGCATATTAAGTGCGTGGAGCAAATTCAAACATAAATGTTTCTAAACAGAAAACCAAAACAGAGAAACTTTAACATCCAAAGGTGCTCTGAGCTATATTTAAATAGACTTTTTCACAGAAAAGTCATAAAACAACACATACGTATTACATAGCATCAAATGTCTTAGAGCTTGAATATATTTAAAAAATGAACAATGATATAGTAAAATAGCCCCTAATATAAAGGGGGAAATGAAGTTCTGAAATAGCAGGAGAGCTAAATGAAAAGGTCACAACAAAAATCATGCAGATCAAAAATAGGCAATCCCGGGGCACCTGGGGGCTCAGTCAGTTAAGCGTCTGGCTCGTGGTTCATGGGTTTAAGCCCGTCATCGGGCTCTGTGCTGACAGCTAGCTCAGAGCCTGGAGCCTGCTTCAGATTCTGTGACTCCCTCTCTCTCTGACCCTCCCCCGCTCATGCTGTCTCTCTCTGTCTCTCAAAAATAAATAAATAACAGAAAAAATATAAAAAATAGGCAATCCTTTGTTAACCTCCACCTGCTTATTCAATTTAGGAAAATCCTTTATGTGTTTTATCAATTATACACTTAGTACAAAATTTTATTTATTTCACTAAAGTTTTATCTACCTATATCTATCTCTTTATCTATGTATTTATCTTTTTCTCTCTCTCTCAAAACACCAGAAATATTTAAATGGAAGATCCTGTTCTGTCAGTATTCTGCTTGGGGTTCAGCTCAGAGTAGAGGACTGGACTCTTTAGATAATTTAAATATCCAAATTTGTTGTCCATGCCCATGGATTCATTTCAAAAGGTTTTATTCACTGTCTTCCTTAGTGACGCTCATTGCTTTCCATCCTGGATGACCTTTGACACAAATTTGGAAAAAAAAAATCTCTAGACTGAGCTCGGGAGGAAGCACTCATCCCTAATGCATCTATTACCTAGGAAACGTGAGCATCATTATGCAGAAATTAAAATGAAAACCAACCTATGTAATGTCTCAGCTCAATGATCTCCCAACTATATTAGGTTAAAATGTAAATATTTTTAGGAAAAAATTCGGAAACTATGACATTTTGTCAAAAAATAAATCAGCTAAACACAGATGGCGCATCATCACTTCATACAGTTAAGTGTCTCTTGTCCGTTCTATCCACACCTTGGACCTGCTGGGATTCCTGTACATTTCTCCTGAATTCAAAGCACGTGTCTAAATTAAATTTATTTTTCTTCCTGATCATCTAAACGGGTGAATGAATAAAGCAAACGTTCTTCAAACTGGTGGTTAGCGCCGTGAGGACAGAGGGCTGATCTGCTCAACCTACAGCCTTCCGCCTGCTGCTAGGGGCACGTTGTCAGCAAATGTATTCAGGAAGAAACCCAGGATTGGATGTGCTGCTGTTTTTTCTGCACAAATAAAATAATATCATAAAACGGATGGTTTCTTAACAATCCTGTTTATCGTTGTATGTTCTTCAGCTGGAAGATTTGAATAATGTGGTGAACAGAATGGCAGAATACTGCTCTAAACATTTTGTTTTTAATAGGAATCTTAATGGTGGATTTGTTGAGTCCATTTCATAGCTTCCCATATAGTCAACATCTTATGATATCTTTATCTCAAACTATAAGTATTTTAATGGCCATACACACAAGCAGGCACACATAGATCTTGACAGTGCCCCAGATGTCCATCTGATCCCCGAATTAGTCCAAGATTAAAGCGGAGAGAGAGGGTGGGGGAGGGGAGGCCATTCCCAGGCCGCACGGTGCCCCAGCCCCACAGGGCACCCGTTCTCACATGAAAAGACTCCAACGTCATTCCCTCCTTGGGTCTCTGTGTTTGTTCCGGCTGCGCTGGCCCTGCTCAGAGCCAGGTATGTTTGACTTTTGCTACATTCAGCCCTCAGGGCCCGCTGACATCCCATTAGATGCCCATTAGATGTCACAGAAAAGCCACCCCAGCTGCCCCTGGGACAGCCGGATGTCCTCTCCTTTTGATAAAACAATCTTTCCCCAATTATTCATTCGTTTTCATTCAGCAAATATTTCTGGAGCACTACCAGGGAGCAGACATCATTAAGACTTCTGGAATCCATCAGTGACCAAAGCAGGACAAGGTTTCTGCGCTCAGTGGGTCTGCGGTCTCCTGGTGACCTCGGACCATCAATGAGAGCAAGAGAAATGAGCAAGTGCTGCATGGTGTTTGGAGGTGGAGGTGCGGTGGGGAAATGGAGCACAGGAATGCCAGGAGAGCCGGGGGAGGTGGCTGCTGACGACTCGAAATAAGACAGGTCATGATGAGCCAGGGAAAGTAGCAGAGTTAGAACATGGCACCTATTGAAGGGAATCCAAGGGGAAGCCGAGGGTTTGCACAGAGGTGAGCCACAATCTGACTCACATTTTATTAGGCTCACTCTGGATGTCATCTTGAGAAGAGCCTCCAAAGAGCAAAGGCAGAAACCAGAAGAACAAATAGAAAGTCCTAGAATCATCCAGGCACAGTGAAATGGGGCCTCAGGCTAGGCTCCTGGCAATGGCAGAGACCAACAGGTGACGGCTGCATATATTTTAAAAATAGTTCCAGCAAGATTTCCTGAAGTCCTGCAAGTAGAGTGTGGAAGAAGGGACAGATTCAAGATTAGCTTCAGGAGTTTGGGTCTGGAAAGATGTGAGGACATGGGATGCTTGTCATCCTGTCTTCCTTGATCCTGACTGCTGTCCCACGAAGGCTCTGGTGACATTGGGGCTTTCGGTTACTTGTCTCGTGTTCCCCGGGGCTGACTATTTCTAGGACTCTGCCCGTTTGCTCACTGGACCCTGACCTCGTGACCTTCAGGACCACCTTCGCTTCCTTCACCACTTTTGAGCCGGCCCCTCAGTCTTCCGGACTGCACATGCTCATGACCCGGTTTGCTGGCCACTGTCTGCATGTTCTACGTGGCCGCCCTTCTGTGCTATTGGCTTTACAAACTGTAGACAACTCACAGGGGTTGCTAGACATCTTCTGCATGATATGTGACATTTGCAAAAGAAAATATTTAATTCCAAGGATGATTCAGGATTCTTGTTATAAAGCAGAAAACTATTTTTGACACAATTCTTCTGACATGTTTTCTGACAGTTACTCGTCCAACTCTATGACTTTGCCCAGGAAGTTTCAGAGCATTACGATTAAATTTTTTCTGTCTGATGGCAGACCTGTTTAGAAGAATGAAAATATAGTTCCTCCTAATATGCTAAGACCTCACTTGACTGGCATTTTCCACTGAGGCTCTATCTGCATGAGGCCCAAATCACCATTACAGCCAATGGAGGAAGTTCACAGCAATCAGTCGAGTCTGATATTCGGTGAAGACACGGAGCAGAACCTGCTGTTTGGGTGCATAGGGAGTTTTGGGTTCTCTGCATTCTTTCAAGCCGTGGCAATGGTGACCGTCCCCTGCGGGAGGGACCGTGTTGGCTGCAGCCCCACTGACATTGAGCTCCAGCTTCTCCTCCCTAAGGAGTGAACAGTGGTGTGGACCCTCTTCTCCCAGCCCATTTTCTTGGGTGCACACGCAGCAAGTGCTCAAGGGACCTTGTCGTAAGGAACCTCGGGAAGGGACACAGGGACCGTGTTAATACTGACTCATACGGCACTATGCTTTCCTTAGCTTTGGTCTTGCTGTGTCCACCAGCACTTACCTGGGGGTCAAGCCCATGTTCTCACCCCACAACTCAACTGAGTTAGAGACGAAGAGTCTGTAAGTAGGAATTCTGCCCCATCATTGCTTTCTTCCTTGCTGAGTTTCTTAGAGACCTTGTTATTAAGCCTTTCTGTTTAGGGAAATCCCACATGTGTTGACATGGTTTATAGGTTATTTTGGAACTTATGTTCACCCATATGCATCTCAGTTACTAAAATTAAGCTATTCAAGGCATGATATGCAAAACTCAGCTTTTAATAGGAGCTGACCAGAGTACGGTCTCTTTTCTTCTATGTCTTCCTTGATGCAGAAGTTGAGAAACGAGCTAACCACGTGAGACCAGCATGGCCGACAGAGGTGGAGTATGGTTAGAAGCTGGCATCAAGGCTCTCACTGTGAACTCGGACCTGCCGGATGGGCGCAGAGCACGTCTCCTCTCCTCAGAGGGACAGACGGCTCAGACGGGGACGCCATCCTGGGACTGTGTGCCATTCGAACATTTAGCTCTCCCTGATGACACTGTATTTGTTGCGCTATTGGAATTTTTTTTGTTTTGTTTGGCTGACAATGATGATGATTTGCTATCTTTTAAAAGTCTTGAGAACATTCACCTAAATGACACTTTGCCTTAGAAATTTGGCTTTGGTTGAAGACAATTTGCCACGGTGTGCCGAAAGGTTTTTAAAAGATCTATTTTTTTTTAATGTAAGGCCATAAGTGACCTTAATTCTTCTTAATGTTTATTTATTTTTGAGACAGAGATAGAGAGAGAGAGAGAGAGAGAGAGACAGAATGTGAGCAGGGGAGGGTCAGAGAGGGGGAGACACGGAATCCGAAGCAGGATCCAGGCTCTGAGCTGTCAAAGGGCTCAAACTTGAACCCTGAGATCATGATCTGAGCCTAAGTCAGACACTTAACCAACTGAGCCACCCAGGCACCCCAGGCCACAACTAACTCCTAATTATACTCCTGAAGAAGCAACCAAGTGACAGAAACGTATCACATGCCTGACCATAATTGTAATACTGTGCTATGTTAAACGCATGCCTTAGAATCTTCCGCGTTCCACTAGATAGTCAGAAAACCCTGTGAAATCATCAAGGACAGTCTTCTGCACTCTTCTTTGAGAAAATGGAAACCGAGCAAGGCTGGGTGGCTGTTCCAGAACTCAGTCACCCGTGTGGAGAGCATGGGGACTTCGTCCGTGATGTCAAAATAAACATGATCTTGCCCGGTAGCATTCATTTTAATAAGTTGCAAAATGTACTAATTACAAAAAAGTATCCATTCCTATATTTGGGCCGGTATTGGCGTGGACCCAGGCCCGACATACGAGGTATTCGAAGCCCTAGGGGACGGAGCATACACCACGCATCACACTGTGAATGTGCAATTTGAGTTGACGGGCTGCATAAAGCGCTAAGAAGTATGGAGAGGTGTGTGAGGGTTTGCTTTATTCCTTCAAAATAAATTAAGTACAGATTTCCTCCCTCAAACCAGCTCATCACATTTGCGAAGTTTCTATAACGTGCAGGTTTTGTTCTAAACATGACTTTCGCTTGTGAGTTCCATACGCAATTGTGCATTATCAATTATTCTCCAGAGACACTTCGGTGCCTCCTACGAGAAGATGAGATCAATTTTCTGTCTCAACAAAGGAGCCAAATGGTAACTATGCACATTCTCCCAGCTGAGAAACAGAAGGCTGTTTCTCCAGTGGGGGGGGGGGGATGTGCTGCACTTATTTGTAAAGTATCTCACAGAGACGCCCACTGGGTCCTTCACGAAACGGGGCAGGGCTGGAACCTGGGAGACAGCCTCTAATAAAATACTCACCGCCTTATTTTTCCTTGACTCACATCTAGTAATTTGCTACAATCAGGACCATCTGCTTGGCCAGATCAGTTTAGGAAAGCCTTGCACTGTTGAATGGACTCCAAGGCAATCATATTCTTTCTTCTTGCTTCGTAATTGTTTACCTGATTTAACGTGCTTTCTGTGCCTGTGTCAGGAGAATATTAATGTTTTACTTCACGATTTCCACCACCTTCCTAATCACTGCTCTCTTGTTATTCCTGTTCAGTGTAACATCACCTTGAGCACAAGCAATGAAACGGGTTTAGGGGAAAAAAAAAAGTAAATCCTGTTTTATATCATCGTCTGGGGAGCATGAGGGTTTCTGCTGTGTTAATTTACACTAAAATCCATGACCCGGGAGCCTGATTGATTGCCAAGGGCAGGCATCCAGCCCCTGGCCTAGTTTATTTTGTGAACTGTAGCCTGAGATACCGCTGCAAGCCACAGTGATATTGATTTGATATACACTAGATGGCTCTTTATGCTCTTTGGGAAATTTATTGTGCCGAGTCAGAACCCCGGCAGCCGGGGAGAAGCCGCTCTTTAAATTGAAGAGGGCTCTCATGGGTTGACCCCTGGGCCACTCGGGTTACCTAGTGGCCTGGGCGAGGCTAGGTCGGAGCAGGCCCCGGGGACCAGCGCTCATCAGTTTTGAATGTCAAATCCCTTCAGAGGACCTGAGTTATTGCTAATAGGAACTTGCTTGGGTCTATGACATTTGGATGCCCTATAAGTTAAACATCATAACACTTTCTTCATGTCAGAGTCTTTTAAATTATGGCTGAGCGCACCACCTTTGCTCTGGCCGCTTAGCATTAGTCTCTGCTGCGCCGTGCGGGCCGACCTGCCTCCGAGGTAGGAGATCAGCACTGCTATTACCGGCCCAAGACCTACAACTGCACGGATCTCCCCGCACCTATAAATTAGTAGGCTTGTCATGGGAGCCCCAATTGCAAGAACATTGTTGCCATCTTGTTTCTGCACAATCAAAGCCCAGTGGCCTTTGGCAACCCGCACAATAAAAGTTAGGATGCAATTCTGATCTTGAGAGCTTTTACTATTTTTCTTGGGGGGAGCCAGGCTTGTGCTGGATAGAAGAAGAGTGGGGGGAGAAAACATCCCTCTTCATGGGCATCTTATGCATGAAACAGAAAAGCAATCATGTTCTGTTAGAGCCATTTGCAATCATCCCTCCTCTTGCGGGGGGGGGG
>PISW01013710.1:0-24780 GCA_004023785.1 Mungos mungo
CTGGCTAGAGAAGACTAGGAGTGTTTCAATACAACTTAAAAAAACAAATTCCTCCAGTGTTGCTGCAGCTAGAAGGGTATCCTTCTTTTGTGAGGCTGATATATATACTAAAAATGAATCAGATGGGGAAACTCAATCAAAAGGATGAGGCTGAGCCATGGTGCGTGCTCCTGAAGAAGATGGAGCTGGTCTTGGTTTGCACTGTGTGGTATCGTGATCTCTGGGGTACAGTGGGAGAGAAATGTCCCCTTCCCAGAGCAATTTGGAGGATTTATTGCCTCCTCAAAGAGAAAAACCCGTGCAAGTGCCAGTCAAAGGCCTTTCAGCAACGGGGGGGGGGGGAGGGAGGGGGAGGCTCTTCTCCAAAGAAGGGGACCAGACCCAGGCCATGTCTGATCCACTGAGATCAGGATTTGAATCCCACCTGAGTGATATGGAGAAATTGCAGGAGAATTGTGGCTCAGAGCTAGCTGACTGCACTCTCTATTCTTTGAGCACTGCCTAAATGATGTGAGTTGAAAGCCCAAGTCCTTGGAAGAGAGCTTGGGGTGGCACCATTTCCCCATACCCCAACACCACACAATGGGACTTCAGGGAGCAGCACAGAAGGCCCCCAGTGGAGGCAGGACAAACCTACACCAAACCCTGCCCCTGAGTGCCTGGCCACTGATTATTTAGTGGAGCCAGACTGACGGGCCCAACATAGCCAGCCTCTCCTCCAGACCAACACAGCCCCCAGACCCATGCACCAACAGACAACTTTTTAAAAATCCTTTCCCCCCCTCTTTTCTTTCCTCTCTTTTTTAATATTTTTCTTTTGTAATCTGGCTCAGAATTTCTGATTTGTGTCTTTTCCCATATATATTTGTAATTATTTGATCAGACTTTTTTATTCTTTTCTTGTCCGCTGTTTTGCCATTTCTTCTGCTTTTCAGCTTTTTGTTTTGTTTTTTCCATTTCCTTGGAATTAGCCTTGTAGTTTTTTGACTCTCAGATTGTCTCTCCCCACCTTTTTTCTCTTTTTATGAATTGAGACTTCCCACACCCCACCTCTTGTTTCTCTGGGTTCCTTCAACAAACCTATCAGAGCACACCTAGTCCACGGTCCATACTCACCATGACTACACCAATGATGAGATCTGCAAATAATAAAGCGGTGGGATAGAGCAGCCGAAATTCAACAGCAGACTGCACAAAACATACACCAGCAGTATGTTCTGGAGTGCCAGGCCCTGGACAGGCTTTGACCCCTTATTGATATAGCAGTAGTATCAGGCACAGGCACCTAATACGCCGTTATAACACACAAAAGAAAAAACTTGGCCAAAGTGACAATCCCGAATAGGTCTCCCCAAAACAAAGGTCAAGAAGAAATCATAGTCAGAGAATAGCTCAAAGCGGATATAAATGATCTATCTGAGAAAGAATTTGTAACACTAGTTATAAGACTAATAGCTGGGCTTGAAAACCACAAAGAAGACACCAGAGAAACCCTGGCTGCATAGATCAAAGACCTATGAGCCAGTCAGGATGGATTGAAAAACAGTATATTCTGGATATGTCAACCAGACAAAAAATCACTAAAGAAACAATAGACCTGAATGGCACAGTGGAGCAGATGGAATTGATAGATATATTTAGAACTCTGCATCCTGACGCTAGGGAATTCACTTTCTTCTCGAGTGCACATAGCACATTCCCCAAGATTGATCACATACTGGGTCATAAAACAGCCCTCCATAAATACAAAAGAATTGAGATCAGACCATGCACACTTTCAGATCACAATGCTATGAAAATCGAAATCAACCACAGGAAGAAGTCTGGAAAACCTCCAAAAATGTGGAGGTTAAAAACTACCCTACTAAAGAATGATTGGGCCAATTAGGCATCTAGAGAGGAAATTAAAAAATATATGGAGATGAATGAAAATGAGAATACAGCAATTCAAACTCTCTGGGACGCAGCAAAGGCAGTCTTAAGAGGAAAGTTCATTGCAATACAGGCCTACCTCAACAAATCAGAAAAAGCACAAACTCAAAATCTAACAGAGCACCTAAGGAAACTAGAAAGGGAGCAGCAAGAACACCCCAGACCCAGCAAAAGAAAAGAAATAATAAAGATCAGAGCAGAATTAAACAAGATAGAATCCACAAAAACAATTGAACAGATCCATGAAACCAAGAGTTGGTTTTTTGAAAAAATAAACAAGATTGATAAACCTCTAGCTAGGCTCCTCAGAAAGAGAAGAGAAAACATGCAAATAGACAACATCATGAAGGAAAATGGATCTATTACAACAGATCCCTCAGAAATACAAGCAATCATCAGAGATTACTATGAAAAATTACATGCCAACAAATGGGACAATCTAGAAGAAACGGACAAATTTCTAAACACACATGCACTACCAAAATTCAAACGGGAAGAGATAGAAAATCTGAACAGACCTATAACCAGTGAAGAAATCGAATCAGTTATCAAAAATCTCCCAATGAATAAAAGCCCAGGGTCAGATGGATTCCCAGGGGAATTCTACCAGATGTTTAAAGCAGAGTTAACATCTATCCTTCTCAAGCTATTCAAAAAAATAGAAATGGAATGAAGACTACCGGACACATTCTACAAAGCACATATCACTCTGATTCCTAAGCCAGGCAGAGACCCAACGAAAAAAGAGAACTACAGGCCAATATCCTTAATGAATGCAGATGCAAAAATACTCAACAAGATACTAGCAAATCGAATTCAACAGCATATAAAAAGTATTATCCATTATAATCAAGTGGGATTTATTCCTGGGTTACAAGGCTGGTTCAATATTCACAAATCCATTAATGTGATACACCACATCAACAAAACAAAAGAAAAAAATCACATGATCCTGTCGATAGAAGCTGAAAAAGCATTTGACAAAATACAACATCTCTTCTTAATAAAAACCCTCGAGAAAGTTGGGATAGAAGGAACTTACTTAAACATCATTAAAGCCATTTACGAAAAGCCCACAGCCAATATTATCCTCAATGGGGGAAAACTGAGAGGTTTCCTCCTGAAATGAGGGACACGACAGGCATGTCCACTCTCACGGTTGCTGTTTAACATAGTGTTGGAAATCCTAGCATCAGCAATCAGACAACAAAAGGAAATAAAAGGCATCAGAATCGGCAAAAAGAAGTCAAACTTTCCCTTTTCGCAGACGACATGATACTCTGCATGGAAAACCCGATCGACTCCACCAGAAGCCTTCTAGAACTGACCAACGAATTCAGTAATGTTGCAGGGCACAAAGTCAATATACAGAAATCAGTTGCATTCTTATACACCAAAAATGAAGTAACAGAAATAGACAGCAAGAAACAGATCCCATTCACAATTGCACGAAAAACCATAAAATACCTAGGAATAAACCTAACCAAGGATGTAAAAGACCTATATGATGAAAACTATAGAAGACTTATGAAGGAAATTGAAGAAGACACAAAGAAATGGAAAAACATTCCATGCTCATGGATTGGAAGAATAAACATTGTTAAAATGTCAATATTACCCAAAGCAATTTACACATTCAATGCGATCCCCATCAAAGTTGCACCAGCATTCTTCTCAAAGCTAGAACAAACTATCTTAAAATTCGTATGGAACCACAAGAAACCCCAAATAGTCAAAGTAATATTGAAGAAAACCAAAACGGGAGGCATCACAATCCCAGACTTAAGCCTCTACTACAAAGCCGTCATCATCAAGACAGTATGGTACTGGCACAAAAACAGACACATGGACCAATGGAATAGAATAGAGAACCCAGAACTGGACCCACAAGTGTATGGCCAATTAATCTTTGACAAAGCAGGAAAGAGTGTCCAATGGAAAAAAGACAGCCTCTTCAACAGGTGGTGTTGGGAGAGCTGGACAACAACATGTAGAAAAATAAAATTAGACCACTGTCTTACACCATTCACAAAAATAAACTCAAAATGGATAAAGGATCTGAATGTGAGACAGGAAACCATCAAAACCTTGAGGAGAAAGTAGGAAACAACCTCCTAGACCTCAGCCGCAGCAATTTCCTACTGGACACATCCCCAAAAGCAAGGGAAATGAAAACAAAACTGAACTCTTGGGACCTCATCAAGATAAAAAGCTTCTGCACTGCAAAGGAAACAATCAAGAAAACTAATAGGCATCTGACAGAATGGGAAAAGATAGTTGCAAATGACATATCAGATAAAGGGCTAGTATCCAAAATATACAAGGAGCTCACTAAACTCCATACACGAAAAATGAATGATCCAGTGACGAAATGGGCAGAAGACCTGAATAGACACTTCTCCAAAGAGGATATCCAAATGGCCAACAGGCACATGAAACAATACTCAGCGTCACTCATCATCAGGGAAATTCAAATCAAAACCACGCTGAGATACCACCTCACACCAGTCAGAGTCGCTAAAATGAACAAATCAAGAGACTACAGATGCTGGTGAGGGTGTTGAGAAACAGGCACCCTCCTACCCTATTGGTGGGAATGTAAACTGGTGCAGCCGCTCTGGAAAACAGTGTGGAGGCTCCTCAAAAAACTATCGATAGAACTCCCCTATGACCCAGCAACAGCACTACCAGGGATTTACCCAGGGCATACAGAAGTGCTGATGCATAGGAGCACATGTACCCCAATGTTCATAGCGGCACTTTCTACAATAGCCAAATCATGGAAAGAGCCTAAATGTCCACCAACTGATGAATGGATCAAGAAGATGTGGTGTATACACACACACACACACACACACACACACACAATGGAGTACTATACGGCAATGAGAAAGAATGAAATATGGCCATTTGTAGCAAAGTGGATGGACCTCGAGGGTGTCATGCTAAGCGAAATAAGTCGGGCAGAGAAGGATAGATACCATATGTTTGTATTCATAGGTCTAACAGGAGAGACCTGACAGGGGACCATGGGGAGAAAAAGGGGGAAAGAGTGCAGGGGAGAGTGAGGGACACAGATCAAGGAAGACTACTGAATACTGAAAACGAACCATGGACTGAAGGGGGAGGGGGAGGGAAAGAGGGGGTGATGGTCATGGTGGGGGGCACTTGTGGGGAGAAGCACTGGGTGTTGTATGGAAACCAATTTGACAATAAACTATTAAAAAATAAAATTAAAAAAAAAAGAAAAATGGTATAACTGGGATGCAGAAAAAACTAGATACAATGACAGCAAGGATGGAAGGAACAGAGGTGAGAATAGGTGAAATAGGAGATATAATTTTGCAAAATTATGAAGCTGAATAAGAGAAAGAATGAAAATTACTCGATTTTGAGGGAAAATGTAAAGAACTAAGTGATTTCAGGAAATAAAACATTATTGATATCATAGAAGTTCCAGAAGAAGAAGCAGGAGAACAAGGGGAGGAAGGTTTGTTTGAACACAGTATGGTTGTGGAAGGAAACAGGCATCCAAGTTTAAGGGGTACAGAGAACTGCCTCAAAACCAGCAAAAACAGGTCAACAGCACAAAAGATCACTGAAACTTGCAAATTCCAAAGCTAAAAAAAGAGTTCTGAAAGTAACTAGGGATGAAATGTCCTTAAACTATAAGGGTAGTCACATAAGGTTTTTTTTTGTTTTTTGTTTTTTGTTTTTTGTTTTTGTTTTTGTTTTTGTTTTTGTTTTTGTTTTAGCAGTAGCATCCCCTGAAGCCTATCAGGCCAGAAGGCAGTGGCAGGAACTATTCAATATGTTGATGAGGAAGAATATGAAGCCAAGATTCCTTTTCCCAGCAAGGCTGTCATTCAGAACAGAAGAAGAGATACAGACTTTCCCAGACAAACAGAAACTAAAGAAATTAGTGATCACTATGACACCTGGGTGGCTCAATAGGTTAAAAGTCCTACTTTGGCTCAGGTCATGATGTTATGGTTTCTCAGTGGGGCCACATCAGGCAGTGTGTGGACAGCTCAGAGCCTGGGTCCTGCTTCAGATTCGGTATCGCCTTATCTCTCTGCCCCTCTACCACTTGCACCCTCTCTCTCCTTCTGGGAAGAGAAGAAAACAAACAAAAATACAGGAAGTCCGTGTTAACCAATGTAGCCCCACAAGAAATTCTAGGGGATGCTCTGTTAGTGGAAAGCAGCAAGGTCTATAAGGGACTGGAGAACATCAACACAAACACAAAATCTACAGATGTCACAAAAACACTAAATTCATATCTTTCAAATCACTCTGATTTTCAGTGGACAAACTGCCCCAGTCAAAAGACAGAAGGCACCAGAATGGATTTAAGAAGCAACAACAACAAGAACAAAACAAAACAAAAACCAAACAACAGGATCCCTCAATAAGTTGCCTAGAAGAGACTCATTTTAGACCTGAGGACACTTGCATATTTGAAAGTGAAAGGATGGAGAAACATCTATCAAGTTAATACGTGTCAAATGAAAGCTGGAGTATCCATACTCCTTTCAGAAAATTCGAGGAAATTTTTTTTAACATTTCTTCATTTTGGAAAGATAGACCGACCAGAGCATGAACAGGGGAGGGGCAGAGCGGGGGCGTGGGGGGTGGGAGGGAGAAAATCCAAAGGAGGCTTCAGGCTCTGAGCTGTCAGCACAGAGTCTGACATGAAACTGGAACTCACTGACCACGAGATCATGCCTGAACCGAAGTGGGACACTCAGCTGACTCAGCCACGCAGGCGCACCAGAAAAACTAGATTTTAAAAGAGACTGCAACAAGGAATGAAGAAGGGCATTCTATCATAATCCACATGAGTATCCATCAAGAAGAGCGAACCACTCTAAATATTTAAGCTCCAACACTGGGACCACTGAAACATACTAATCAATACCAAATATCAGAAAACTTATTGAGCATAATACCATAATTGAAGGAGACCTTAACCCTACTTACCACAGTGGACAGATCATTGAAACAGAAAATCACAAGGAAACAATGACTCTCAATGACACACTGGACCAAATGAACTTAAGAGATATGTTGAGAACATTTCTCCTAATGCAACAGAATACACAGTCTTCCCATGTACACATAAAACGTTCCCCAGAATAGGTGACATATGGGGTCACAAATCAGTCTTCCACAGGTATAAAGAGACTGAGTGTATATCATAAGTACTTTCAGATCACAACACTATGAGACATGAAATCAACCACAAGATGAAAATTGGAAAGCCCTCAAATACATAGAGGTTAATGAACAGCCTACGATAAGAGGAAATCAATGGGTTAACCAGGCAGTTAAAGGAATCCAGAAATGTGTGGATAGAAATGCAAATGAACACAAGACAGTCCATACCCTTTGGATGCAGCAAAGGCAATCCTGAGAGGAAAATGCTTTGCAGTATGGACCTCTCTCGAAAAGCAAGAAATGTCCCAAATACACAGCCCAATGTTATACCTACAGAAGATAGGAAAGAAGCAACAAATAAAGCTCAAAGCCAGCAGAAGGGAAATAATAAAGATAACACAGAAATGAAGACTATAGAATCCAAGGAAAATAGTAGAATAGATCAATGAAACTGAGTGCTATTTTGTTGAAAGAATAAGCAAAATGAATAAAAATTTAGCCAGACTTCTCAAAAAGAAAAGCAAGAGGAACTAAATAGATAAACTCATGAATGAAAGAGGTGAGATCACTACCAACACCATGGAAGTACAAATATGTGTAAGAGAAAACTATGAAAATGATATGCAGCAAACTTGACAACCTGGAAGGAAAGGACAAATTCCTTGAAAGAAACAAACCACCAAAACTCAAACAGGAAGAACGAGTCCATTTGAACAGGTCCATTACCAGCCACGTAACTGAATTAATTGGTTATACACATCCCACTCCAAGTAAGAGTCCTGGGCCAGAGGGCTTCACAGGAGAATTCTTCCAGACATTTAAAAGAGAGATCATACCAATTTTCCTCAAAGTGCTACAAGAAATAGGAAAGGAAGAAAAGCGTCCAGACACATTCTATGAAGCCAGCATTTCCTTGATTACAAAGTCAGACAAAGACCTACATACAAGGGAGGCCAGTTTCCTTGATGAACCTGGATTCAGATATACTCAACAAGAAGCTAGCAAAAGGAGGTAAACAGTACATCAAAAGAATTATTTGGGGCACCTGAGTGGTTCAGTTACTTGGGTGTCTAACTCTTCATTATGGCTCACGTCATGATCTCACAGTTCATGAGTTCTAGCCCCATGTTGAGTCTACAATGAGACTATGGACCCTATTTGGGATTTCCTTATTCTCTTTCCTGCCCCTCCCCTGCTAGTTCTGTCTTTGTGTCTCTCTTGCTCTCAAAATAAATAAGCATTTCAACAAAAATAATGCTTCACCATCATCAAGTGGGATTTATTTCTGGGCTGTAGATATGGTTCACTATATGGATATCAATGTGATAAACTACAATGATGTTAATAAAGGGTACGTGTCATATGGTCCTTTCGATAGATGAAAAGCCCCACAGGTAATATCATTCTCAATGGAAAAAATGGAGAGCTTTTACTCTACAATCAGGAACATGACCCAGACGTCCACTCTCAACACTTGTTGTGTAACTTAAAGTCCTAGGCTCAGCAATCGGACAGCAGACAGAAGTAAAATGCTTCCAATTTGTCAAAGAAAAATGTCAAACTTTCACTCTTTGTACATGACATGATACTCTACGTAGAAATCCTGAAAGGCTCCACCAAAAAACCGTTAGAGCTGATACATGAATTCAGCAGTGTCATGGGATGTAAATTAATGTAAGGAAATCGGTTGCATTTCTCACATTTATAATGAAGGAGGAGAAATTTCAAGGTTTTGATCTTATTTATAATTACACCAAACACACTAAGATACCTAGGAATAAATCTAACCTAGCAAGTAAAGAACTGTATGCTAAAAACTGCAGAATGTGTATGAAAATAATTCAAGAAGACAAAAAGAAATGGAAAAACATCTCATGCTCATGGAATAGAGCAATAAATATTGTTAAAATGTCAATGCTACTCAAAGCCATCTACACATTCAATGCCAGCTCTATCTAAAGAACACCAGCATTATTCAGAGAGCTAGAACAATCCTAAAATTTGTATGGAACCACAAAAGACCTGCATAGCCTAAGTGATGTGCTACAAGGAAACCATAAGGAGTGGCATGACAATTCTGGACTTTAGAGTGTATTACAAAGTTGTAATCTTCAAGACAGTATGGTACTGGCACAAAAACAGACACATAGATCCATGGATTAGAAGAGAGAAAACAGAAATAGACCCAAACATAAATAGCCAACTCATCTTCCACGAAGCAAGAAAGAGTATCCAATGGAAAACAGACAGTGTCATCATCAAATGTAGCTGGATGAATTTTAAGTGATATATACAAAAATGAAATTCAACAACATTCTTACACCATTGACAAGAAGAAGTTCAAAATGGATGAAAGACCTAGATATGAAACAGGAACCCATCAAAATCCAAAGGAGAAATATGCAGGAAACCTCTGTGACCTAGGCGTGAGCCAATTCTTACTTGACATGATTCCAGGCAAGGGAAATAAAAATAAAAATGAGCTATTGGCACCTTATCAAAAAATAAAAATAAAAACTAAACCAAACAAAACCAAAAAACAACAAACTTCTGCACAGCATTGACATATTGATATATCAGATAAGGATTAATATCCAAATCTAGAGAGAACTTATCAAACTGAACACCCAGAAACCAAATAATCCAATGAAGAAGTGGGCAGAAGAAATGAATAGACACTTTTCCAAAGAAGACATCCTGATGGCTAACAGACACATGAAAAGGTGCTCAACATCACTCATCATCGGAGAAATACAAATCAAAACCACAATGAGATTCCATCTCACTTGTGTCAGAATGGATAAACTTACAGGCATCTGGATGGCTTAGTCTACTGAGCTTCTAACTCTTCATTTCAGCTCAGGTCATGACCTCCCAGTTATTCAGGTCAAGCCCCATATCAGGCTCTGCTCTGACAGTCTGGACTCTGCTTGGGATGGTCTCTCTCTCCCTCTCTGTCTGTCCCTCTCTCACTAACGCTGTCTCTTCTATCTCTTTCCATATAAATAAACTTAAAGAAAAAAAAGAGAGAAGGAATAGCTAAAGTTAACGATTCAAGAAAACAGATTGGCAAGAATGCAAGAATTGGGTACCCTTTTGTAGTGTTCGGAGGAATACAAACTGGTGCACCCACTTTGGAAAACAGTATAGAGATTCCTTAAAAAATTGAAAATAGTACTACCCTATGATTCAGCATTTACACTACTATTTACTCATCCAAAGTATACAGAAACGCTGATTTGAATGAATGCATGCACCCCAATATGTATAGCGGGGCTATCAGTAATAGCCACATTATGGAAAGAACCCGATCGTCTATCAACTGATGAATGGCCAAAGGAGATGTCACATATGAAAGAGGTCATACATATGACAATATAGTGTGTGTACACACAATCACACACTGGAATATACTCAGCAATAAAAAGAATGAAATCTTGCCAGTTGCAACAACATGGATGGAATTGGAGGGTATTTTGCTAAGTGAAATGAGTCAGCTGGAGAAAGACAGGTATCATATGACTTCACTCGTATGTAGAATTGGAGAAACACAGCAGATGATAAAGGGGAAGAAAAGGCAAAATTAGATAAAAAGAGACAGGGAAGCAAACCACAAAAGACTCTTAAATACAGAGAACTGGGAGTTGTTGGAGCAGAGGTGGGTGGGGGGATGGGTGAAGTGATAGGCATTGGAGAGGGCCCTTTGGAGATGAGCGCTGGGTGTCACATGTAAGAGATGAATCTCTAGGTAGTATTCCTGAAACCAATACTATACTTTATGTTACCTAACTTAAATTTTAAAATAAATAAGCTCATAAAATAAATGGACCAAAATTCTTCAATCACAACAAATAAATTGGCTAAATGGAAAGAAATGCAAGACACACCGAAAAGATGCCTTCAAGAGATTCCTTTCAACTTTAGAAACACATTCAGAATGAAAGTGCTGGTGTAGAAAAAGGTGTTTCATGCAAATGGAAAGAAAAGGAAAGCCAGGCAGCTATGCTTACATCAGACAATAGACTTTAAACCAAGGTCTCTACTAGTACAAAGAAAGGTTATTATGAAATAATGAGTCATTTATGGAGGGTTTTTTAAAGCTATGTGGTGTTTAGAAGAACACATTAAGGTTTTCCCCCCAGGTTGGTTTTAGAAGGACATGACTAGGGTGTTTCTGTAACTCATGTAGTACTTTTCACTTTTCCAACCAACACCTTTTCCCATAAATATTGGTGTATCTGTAGATTCCTCAATTAGAGCTTGTGTAAGGTTTATAAACATATATCTTAAGGGTTCCCTAAACGGCTAGTTGATTTTCAAAAACCTATTTCTCTGATTGAGGATTGGGTGAAAATTGCTAAATGACAGTTTCAGAAGGACCTCTTGTTTTCGGATTTTGATATGTGTGGGAGAATACTATTTCGAGGAAAATCATGGTCCTTAACGGTAACCAGGAGCCAAAAGTTTATCAAAACCAACTTGTACAGGCTAATTTAGAGTCATCTGTTTTCTAACGTTTTGTTATACACACTGCATTTTTAAAACTCATATGTTATATAATTTATATTATTCTCTGGCATTTTAATATCCAAAGAATTTATTTGTCCTTTCAGGCAGGTTACCATAATATGCTGCTTTAAGGTTTCAGATATTAATTTTGGGGCAGTTTTTTCTTGCTTACAATAGCATTCCAAAATAAGGGCAACTACAGCAGTCAAACACTGTCTTTCCTTCGCTTCCACATCGTTTCTATAAAAACCTTCCCACTATCTCGTATGGAAAGAATATGCATAGCCATTTGAGTAGGAAAAAAAGTGGTTAGGTTAACTCTTGAACATTTGAGCATATATCAGTTCCTTTTTTAACACGACACGGAACCACTTTTCATTTTGAGCACCTTTCTCGCGTGGCCTAAACACCTTACCTACTTGTAACAGGGCATAAAACTCAATAGGACACGTTTCCCTACCTCTCTCAGACCACTTTGGCACATGTGCATAAGACCCTGATGGGATTCGGCCCTCATTATCCCAGATTTCACTCATGGTAATGGCTCCCTACAGCGCCCGTGCCTGTGCACATAGAGTTTCTGGTCACATGATGCACATGTACTCAGAGATCATCTGGTAACCATTGCCCCTTTTCTGGCCAAAGCCTGCACTCATGTGTGCCTTCCTTCACCTGCACAGGTCTCCAGAGCACTAACCTTGAATCCCTTCTCAACCAAGCATACACACCAAGTTTACATTTCTACCGAGAAGGGATAGAGTTTCTGGACAGACAAATCCTCCCTTGCACCAATGTTATCACTCCCAGAGTTTCTGATGCCTCCTCTCATCTCTGCATTTGCTATTATGAAATATCGCACATGTGCACTAAGAGAATGTAGGTGAACCCCTCGTGTTTGGCCCCTCCCATGATGCAGGTATCCTTGAGAAGACGGGGAACAGAGACCAGCCATCCAGATTCACCCTGTGTAATATAAACCCTCAGGCTCCCATCAGTCCCACCACTGCAACAGATCCTATGACGCCCTGGGATTCCTGTTTCATACTTCGGGGCTAACACTGTGGGCACAGAGCTCAACTGTCCCAGAATTTCCATAGTCCTTTTGTGTAGGGGCCCATTCAGCCAAAAGACCTGTTGAGATCCTGCTGGGAACTACCAGGAGTAACGCACATATCCCTAGCATAACTGGTGGGTGCACCCCTGGTGCAGTAGGGTCCCTCAGTTGAGGATCAGGATTGAGTCACTCTCCTGGGAGACTGAGAGTACAGTGTCATATGGCTTGTTGGGTCCTACTTTCCTTTGTTTTAGAGAATGTGCACATGACCTCTTGATGATCAAGATGGATTAGAGACTGGAGTTAGTCTTCTATGACCTTTAATTATCATTTCAGTGAGTGGGCAAATTTTCAGATTGAAACTCCCTTCCTGGTCAGGGGCACTTTACCCATAAGTCATCATGTTCACCTTTAAAGAAAAATAGCATTTTCTTAAGCTTTGGTTAATATTATACTATATGCGTAGAACAAGACCCTCGTTAATGTATTTCATTCCTGTTTTCGAAACTCTGTAGTAAATTATGTTATTGTTCTCTTTTCCATGGAAATAATTATCTTTTCTGGAACATGTGATTCTTACCTAAAACCTCAGAGTTACAAATAATGCAATCATTAAAGACAAAATGTAATCACCTATGGTATATAAAGATCCTAAGCATCACAGTAAAGTGCAATACTGCCACCATTCACTTTGTCTGTGTTCTTTCTTATAGATACTGCGCTGACACCAACCCCCTACTCAGAGACCCTTAGACAGTGGTGCGTGGGCTGGTCCCCCGCACTTGTCTCCATGGTGCTTGTAGACCTGACAGAGACAATTTATGAATTGTCATGACAGAGAGTCTGAATGACCTGTTCCAGGAAATTAACCTCTGATGCCAGTGTCTGATCCTCCTTTCTCAAACCAGCTCAGAGAAAAGAGTTCCTAGCAGCTCAACTTCCTGGGTAGCCCATTGATAGTCACACTTTCCTGAGGCTGAGATTCAGGGAAAAAATTGCAAAGCACTTACCATTTGCTGAGTTCCTCTCATCTTTCTGGTTAAAACGGTGCTTCCAAGGTAACACATTCCATCCCATCTTCCATTCCTGGGTAGTCCCCTGATTTTTAACACAATAAAATTAATCAAACACACAAATGCAACTGATACCCATCAAATTTCCCTCAGAGGCTCTGCCCCATCTTTTCTTTCTGTCTCCCGTCTGCTCTGGATATTTCTGCCATCACATCTAACTATGTTTTCAAGGGGATTGATACTTGTAAAGAAAAAAATCACACTCTACTCCAGAGGCTCACCTGGAGTCCAATCTTCCTTCAAAAATGAACTTAGTGAACCCAATTTTCAGAGTTTGGGAAAGATTAACTTGCATAATGTAAGAGTCCCAGTCCAGCATCCTGGACACAGCGCATCCTCATACACTTGGAGCTAGTGGTGGATACTCAATAAACATCCCTTTGAGGGAAGAGTACACATGTGTACCCCAAAGAGCCTTGTTCAGACACCACTGCCTTAACTAGTCCCTTCCCCACGTGCCAGGGATTTGCAGAGAATGACCTCTTCTAAAAAGCTGTTAGTAATTTCCACTGGCAACTGCAGTACTTGTGTTGAGATAAGATGGTTGTGTCTAAGGGACTCAGGTGTGTTCTTCTGCTTTCTCTAGCTTAGTGCTACTGGAGATGATGTCTGGGGACACCAACCTCACTGCTTGTGAAAAGTAGCAATTAATGACGTTCATCCATACCTAGGGAAGTCATGATATCTGAGTGTGGGCTTCAGAATCTGTTTTTAATGGGAGCCCTAAGTGATTTGTGTAAACATGGAAGTTTGATAAGCAATGTAGGAAATGTCATTCTCAGCTTTGCCTTCCCATTGGGATCCCCTGCATAGTTGTTAGAAATACCATCTCTAGTGTCCCAACCCCAATGTAAACACTCAGGCTCTTAGTATATTTCTGAGGACAGAGTACAGGATCTGGTCAATGGAGAGCCTGCATGGGGAGGGCTGCACTGGGGAAGATTTTACAGGGGAGCATCAGTCCACCTCTCATTGCTGATGTTGCTCCAGACACTGTAAATGTCTCCAGGAGACAAGTGCACCCAGAAGTGGGACAGGAGTAAACCACACTGGGTCCTCCACTTAGAAACTCCCTATGTGTAGAGATTTTCACGTGCTCCAAAATGGAACAGAAAAGCAGATCAAATAGACACTCACTGGCGATGAAAGTGTTTTCGATTTTACCATGAATGTCATGGAAGACTTTGGAACAGAGGCTAAGCCCAAGAGGATGGAGGAGCCCAGGAAGAGGGAGACAGGAGAGGTACCTCTGTGACCATCAGCGAAATAAACCTTGACTTCTAGAATCATTCCATTCAAGGTGAGCTTCCCAAACCACATTTTAAGATGGAGTTTTCTCCTTTGGCTTTGGTCCCTCACTTGGGTCATCTGCTTCATTCATTCCCACTCACCTGGGTGTGGGGTTCCTCTCTTCTTCCTATTCATGTGCCAGGGCTCTTTCCTTTCCCACAGAACCTGACGGATCTACTCTTGAGGCAGCAAGACAGACCTCCTGATAGCAAAAATATACACAACCATGAGTGGAAAATCTAAAACTTCAAATCCAGCACTGTGCTTAGTAGAAAATAGAACACAGTACAGAAAGATATAGAGAATTCTTTCTCCAAATGTTGTTTCCTGTTAGCCTCTTTAGGACACTTAGTAAGACTTTTCAAGATGCACTCCCTCAACTATACTTCCAAGTACTATTGAATCAAAAATAAAAAAGATATATTTTTAACTGTGGGCAACAGAATCCTATACCATTTAATTTCTAGAATTATCACTCGTTTCACAGTGAAGGCAACTAAGAACGTCAGGGAAGGGGAAGGTTTGAGTGAACGTAAAACATGATGGATACTTCCTCATGCCAACAAATGCCTGATGAGTTCCTTGAAATGATGTCATTTGTGCCAAGTTACATTATAGAATTTTACATCCATGAACATATAGTAAGTATAGGATACCTGTTTCCTTTGCTGAATATAAAAACAGGAATAATGGAGGATATATTCTTTACACTGTACAAAATAAAATTGCAACTTGGGAGGTCCAGGACTAATGTGAAACCTTTATTTGCAAAGGCCAGGGTCTCCTGTAAATTAAGGAGAGAGATTTCATTTCCCGGGGGAATGTGTCAGAGAGATCCTGATATACATGAAGAATGTTAACCTTAGCTGTAATGAGTCAATTTGTATCAGGGGCTTCATGCACGTAGAACACTCATCATTGTTGTGAAAGAGCTTCCAAGGGATGCAAAAAAAAGAAAAAAGAACCGAAAAGTCATAACAGGGCACCAATCATGAAAATATAGAAGGTGTTGGCAAATTTCAAGCCACAGTTTCCTTCCATATCCTATAGTCGTCAATGTGTTTTTTAATTAAAATGTTTTCATGTTTATTATTTTTAAGAGACAGAGAGAGACTCAGCGACACGGAGCTGGAGCAGAGGAATAGCAGAGAGAAAGAAAAAACAGCATTGGAAACAGGCACCAAGTACCGAGCTGTCATCACAGAGCCAGACACAGAATTCAAACACATGAATCATGAATCTCATGAGTAAAGTCAGTTGCTTAACCGACTGAGCTTCCCAGGCACCCTTTCAATATATTTTAAACAGTAAGTCATTGGAACAATCTAGATGGCAAGGCTCTGTTTCAGAACAGTGTCTTATTCAGGGCCAAATCACCAACTGCTTTCTCTGTTCATCTTCTCTGTTTTAAGTGTATTGATTTTTTTGAACAAGAGCGAGAGTGTACCGAGGAGGGGGAAATAGAGGATGAGAGTATTCCAAGCTAGCTCTGCTGACAGAGAGCAGCCTGACACAGGGCTTGAACTCAAAACTGTGACATCACGACAGGAGCTGAAATCAAGACTCCACCACTTAACGGACTGAAGCAACCATGAGCCCCTACTTGTTCATGATCCTGATCTAGTTCACATAGACTCATGCCACACACAGACAGGACTGAAGAATATAACCTTTACCTTTACTGGGGCCCCCAACTCTCCCCATATTGATCTGGCACCAAAAGGTGATTTCCAAAAATTTGCAGGTCATAAACTCATGACAGGAATTCCTCATGCTGTATAGAAAGCCTGGTCGTAGAGAATGGAGAGAGAGCCCAGGGAGGTAACTCAGGAATGTCCTAAAGAGCTGAATTTGACTGTCAGGAAAGGGGCCAACACTAGTCCTAAACAAATGTGCAAGGCAGGAGCTGCAGAGGTAGAGAAGTGAGGTGTGGAAGTTGCAAATGCACAGCATTTCACTGGGAAATGAGGACACAGCCCCTAGCTCCGTCAAGTCGAAATTTACCTGGGAAGTAGCCATTTCTTTCTCTCCCTTCTGCTCTCGAGTGCTTTCTCAATGGATAGTGTTGGGGAAATCACACCTGTAGACCTTTAAAGACCTCAGCATAGCGTCTTCACCTGCTCTCATCACCTCACAGGCATAAACAGGCTCAAATGCACAAAAGGTCACCCTCTCAAGGACTTTGTCACAGGAAAGATTCAGAAAAAATGGACCTGCTTCACAGCCACTTACATGTGAGTTTCTCCTTCCCGGTTTCAGACGTCCTCCCCTCCCACAGACAGCCACACGTCCTGCCACAGCTCGGGGAACCCGGCTGCACTCGGCTGCCCCTTCCAAGACCATGCTGAACAGATTATCATCATCTCTTCAACTGAAAGCCCGACACAGCTCTCCCAGAGACCTCTGCGAATCCTCGTGCTTCACCCTGGGGTCACCTGAGAATCACCTGGAGCTCATACTTAAAGCAGCACCGATACTCTCATCCTGAGCAAAAGAAGACTCTGGCAGAGGGCACAGGTGATGCTGGTTCTTACAACGCGCCAGGAGATCTTTATTGTAAACCCAGGCTGATAGGCAGTTTGTGCTTTCAAATTTTCATGTGCATAAATCATGTGGTGTTTCAGGTCCGATAGAAGAAACGGTGATTCTGCAGGTTTGAAATGGGGTCCATCAATTGGCATCTTTCACCACTTCCTTGTAAGTGCTGATCCTGCCCCCTGAGACCCACGTTTAGTGGCACTACACTAGAGACTGCAGGCTCAGAACACCTGAGACTCCCATCCCCCCCATATGATGTCAACACAAACAACCCCTGCTGAGTTCCCAGGGAGGAGCTTACCACTGAGGTATCACTGTTGTGAGCTTACTGTTGGTGCCCAGCTAAGACCGCCATCACCGTCCTGCAGGACCACATGCTTTCCTTTCAGTTTGAAGTTTACTGAAAGAAGGCTCTTGAATGCACACATGACTGAACCCGTCTCTATTTGGAAAACAACATGGAGAAATCAATTACTGCCATGTGGACTGAGCACTAATTTCCTGTTTCCAGGGAAGTATTGGTGCCCCCCGTAGGGAACTTCACATATATGACGTGGTTTGATCCCGATATTACCCTGCGAATGGACCACTAGGTGTCTCACAATAACCATGAAATGTAGGGACAGGCCTGATCCATGTGCCATCTTCTGTTTACCTATGGATTGAAAAGAGCATTTGCAACCACAGCAACGAACTATGGATGAATTGAAACATACTGAAGGAAGGGAGATTCTACGTTCAGGCACTTTACATTGTTGTGTTTACCTTTTTTAACAGGATAGGAAAATGTTTTTAGTTTGAAAGTAAATGCCGGTTTCCTGTACTTGGTACACTCTCGTCAGCAATGTATGATCACTTTCATTCCTCCTCACTTGAGTTACTGCTTTTGTTTTTTCCTCAAGGGTAATCATTTGAGAAAACAGGAATTGGTATCACCCTGTTGTTTCCCTGCTTTCTGAGAGGAGTATGTATGGAACATGTCATCTGTAGGTAATATTATGTATGATATAAAATAAACATCACAGAATATATTATGTATTATAAATAATATATACTATATATATCACACATCTATATATGTATTTAAATAAAGACATCTGTGTCCAGCTCTCATCTCTCCATCTATATGTATACAAATTTCAGCCTTTAATGAAGACAGATATCCTTCCTCTTGGTAGAATGCTGGTGAACCTGGAGAATCTTATAATAAGTGGAATAAGCCACTCAAAGTGGCAAGTACTATATTATTTTTGTATATGTGGAATCTAATAATATCAAACTCCTACAGCAGAACAGAATTGTGATTGCCAGGGGCTGTCTGAGGCAATAGTGAGAGAGCAGGTCAGATGGTACAAAATTTCAGGTACGCATGAATCTCTGGAGATCTAATGCACAGGCTGCAGATACACATAATTCTATGTGTATTATACCTGACATGTTCTAGGAGACTGTATCTTTGATGTTCTCTACAAAACTCAAAACTCAAAACCCCTGGGGAGCCTGGGTGGTTCCGTTGGTTAAGCATCCAATTGTAGCTCAGGTCATGATCTCACAGTTTGTGGGTGTGACGCGTGTGTTGAGTTGTGTGCTGACAGATCAGAGCCTGGAGGCTGCTTTGGATTCTGGGTCTCCCTGTCTCTCTGACCCTCCCCTGCTCACACGCTGTCTCTCTCTAAAATAAGTAAAACATTAAAATTTTTTACAAAGTCAAACCTCCTAATTACATGAGGTGATGGGTGTGTTAATTAGATTGTTAAAATCATGCCATACTATATACATGTATAATATTTTGTTACTTGAGCAACTACTGAATCTGCGGGAATGGAAAACAGGATTCTGGGTGAAGGCTTGTGATAAACAGGATTGAATCGGAAAGATAGAAATGAAGGCACTAAAATATATAGTCAGTCCTCTGCTTCTATATATCTGCTTCTGGGTGTTTGGAATTGTGAGCACCAGCCCTGGGAGATGAAAGGAACAACGACTCAGAATCTTAGAATCTTACCTCCTGTCATCTGTCCTAGGAAAGGAGATCCCAGAACGAGTCCAGACCTGGACACGGTCTCAGAAGGGAGTGATCTGGTTTGGGCCAGGGAGGGAGCTGGCGGCAGGCTCCATTGTCCCTGCCTCTGGGTACTTCCTGCTGTGTCAGTCCTAAGCCTGTCCAGAGAAATGAACACTTAGAGTTCATATTATGTTAATCTATGCAGCCTCTTTGCTTTCTATTTCATAAATAACATAAAATGCAACTTACGTAAACAGAGTTTTCTGGGACAATTATGTGAGAAAACACGTATTCTTAATGAGAAAGTAAAATAAATGCCACTACTACTGCTACGAAAAACTCTTAAAATGAAAAAAAAAAAAACAACTCTAAGGTTCATGGATGACCCACCAGAAGTGACACGAGACCTCACACCACGACACAGAAAGGAAACTGGCCCAACTGTAGCCACGTCCCCTGTATGCCACCTCTTCCTCTCATTCTCTCCACAGTCCTGAATTCAACAATGTATCCTTTTGCTGTACTCTTAAATTTTCTATCTGGTAGGAATCATGACTCTTCATCTGTTTTTTGAATGACGAGATGCCATTCAAACAATCCATTTCTATCTGTTTGCAAATCAACACATGCTCAGTGTTCTCAAAATAGTAGACGGAGCTTGGGATGGGTCCTAGATGGGTACCACGAAGGAGATTCCTCCCATGGAATGAGGAGAGGACACTGGATGACTGACTCCACTTACTCTGAGATGGAAACAGATTCAGATTCTGGGGACAGCCTAACCCGGTCTACATAGGACATCCACAAATATGCCAAGGAGCCTTTGTTGCTGCAGAGAGTGTCCCTAGGGAGACCGACCCCATGGCCCCATAGGGATTCAGTTGCTAGAAATCTTAGGCTGATCTGGGCCATCAGTCCTGCCATGGGAGACCAGTGCCCTTGAGGCAGGTGTGAGGATTCCTGTCCCTGAACAGGACACTCTAGCGTTAAAAGTCCCTACTTCAGTGAACACAGATGACACTGTGTGGGCATGATTCTAGATATTTTATGGGTATTAACCTTGACTTGGTAAAGGATCTCTTCTCCTCCTGAGGTTGCCTAAAGGGAGGACCTACTGTGGCAGGATTTATGGCCTATGCTCGATGCCCCTTAGAGATTCCGCACTGACCAGGAGGAGCCCCAGTTTCTGGAAGGACCATCAAACCTGTTAACAGCCATTGTGAACCTGTCTTCAAAGCCCCATGCCCAGGTAAATGTTAAGCAAAGAAAGCATCTCATATTGAAAGATACACATTCAGGAACATGGGGGCTTAGTCAGTTGAGTGTCTCTGTCGTGGTTTCAGCTCAGGCCATGATCTCATGGTTCATGAGTTTGAGCCATGCCTTGCGCTCCACACTGTTGTCAGTACAGAGCCTGCGGGGTGTTCTCTTTCCCTTCTGTATCTGCCCCTGCACTGTTGTTTCTCTCTTTCTCAAAATAAAGATTTAAGAAAAGAAAAATATACATTTCAAAAGATTTTGAGTAACAGGAGAAACTGTTTTCATTCCTGATGGGACTCTGACCTTATCTCCTTGAACCATTAAGCAACATAATTGTACAGATAATTATACAATAATTATTAAAGGATTCATTGTATGGCTCTCATCTGTGATCCATTACTGGAATAGATTCTATTATTCACAGTTTAACCTGCCATGTGAGTCCCTTATAAATCCACATCACACCCAAGGCATGAATATGTGAACACGTGACATGGACAAAATCAGACTACATTTCCGCATGAGATGGGGGAGATTAGTATTCCGCCAGGACACAGGGAAAACCAGGATACACAGAGATAGGATCGAGACTCCGAAGCAGGCTCTATTCTCAGTGCAGGGCCCCATGCAGAACATCACCCTTCCCTCTACTTCTCTCCCCGTTTGTCGTTTCTCTGTCTCTAGTTAATTAAGTGAATGGTTATTTAAAAACCATCTGATTTCTTACATTTACGGGAGGTGTGACAAAGTATTCTACAAAGGGGAAGAATAATATGTTTTGTCCCTTTGACTATGTGTGTGTGTGTGTGTTGACTTATGTAAACTTTTAGAATCTAGTTATTACGAATGCTCAGAAAGTACTGTTATTGCCTTTCTTACTTTAACCTGAGGACTCTGGAACTGCTTATGAACCCCATTCATTTCTTGCCCTTTGATCACTTTTTCCATGGAATTCTACCTCTTTATTATTTCCTAATACCTTGTTCGAAATACAGACAAAGTTTCTATTCGAACTCCAGAATCAGACAGAATGTGATCTCCACATCACTGTCGTGAACTTTAAAGTCAGATAAGAATTTGATCAGTAGAGGGGCGCCTGTACAGGGGACTCAGTGAAGTGTCCCACTTCAGCTCAGGTCATGATCTCCCAGACCGTGACTACAAGCCCTGTTTCAGACTCTCTGGTAACACCTTAGAGCCTAGACCTGCCCTGGATTTTGTGTCCTCTCCTCCCTCTGTCTGCCCCTCCCCTGTTCATGCTCTCTTTCTCTCAAAAATAAGTAAACATTAAAAAAAACTAAAATACGTAATTGGAGAACTACATTTCTAACCCACAAATACTCTCCATCTAAGAAATAGACACGGTGCACCATGGTGGCTCATTTGGTTAAGTCTCTGGCTAGGCTCCAGGTCATGATCTCATGTTCCTGGGTTCGAGCACTGCGTCAGGCTCTGTGCTGGCAGCTCAGAGCCTGGAGCCTATTTCCGATTCTGTGTCTCCCTCTCTCTCTGCCCCTGCCCACTCATGCTCGGTCTCTCTCTGCCTCATAAAAAAAAATTTTGTTTTAATTTTAAAAAAGAAATAGACAAAACTTATACTGTATGATATAAATGGAGTCCTCAAACATGTGTGTGCCTCTGTTGGCACCTTCAGTTCGCAGTTTATCTTACAGAAAGACGGTGTTTATCGTGGTTCTGTGACTTATGTGCCATCTTGTTACCTCGAAGGAAGAGAACATATAAAGTATATAACTGTTAAAAATGATCTTACTGAAGAAAGCAGGAATATCTCATAAGCTTCTCCCTTTCATCTGAGGTACCATTATGAACATTACTCGCGTCCACTTGCTAACTATGACATTTATCACAGAGGCTGCTGACATTCAGGGAAGTGGCCATAGAATTCCCTCAGGAACTGTGGGATGCCTGAGCCTTCTGCAGCGGGAATGATACTGGGATGTTGCTGGAGTCAAGCTTCAGCAGGTCCAGGGCTCCCTGAAGGATGGATGGTGTTGGTGAAAGAGAGTGAGAGAGGCTTGGCTTCATTCTTTCTGATCACCGGGCAGGCTGCTCTAACCTTACCTGTGAGTCAGCTTTATTTATTGAAAAAAATGTATGGGGTACAAAACAGAAGTCACAATTGCCTTAGACAATAATTTCTGATAACAAATTCTTTGGTATGTAAAGTTTCTCAGAACATAGATTGGTGGAAGACTCATGCATAATCTTTACCATTAAATGACTAGATGTTTCTCACATGGGATAGGAAGGGATCTTTGGCATTCAAATACAAGGCAAAGGTTTAGCATAGCAAAGGCAAGGGTTAGGTCTTTTTGAGCTGGGGTCAATAGCCAGTGTTCTTGAGGAGAAGAAAAAGAGATTTTCTCAGGAAATGTAACATTTGTTCCTATAATCACAAAAGAAGAAACTCCTATAACAAGTTTTTTCACAAGGTACAATTCACATATTTTTAACATAAGAAGGCAAGTGACTCCTGATGTCAGTCAGTCAGGCGCCTTGGGGTCAGTGCTCAAGCAGAAATTAAGTGGGAGTTGAGTAGGTGTAGACACAGATGGCCATCTGTCGGTGGGAGGGCCTTGAAAACCCACCTTGCCTCACAAGGAGATTTTTCCTCTACTTATGAGTTCAAAGAGACCCGGCTTCCCACAGAATGTAATGTTAGAGATGTATGGACACCTCCTCTTCTTGGGTGAAGATAACTTCCTGTACCAAAGCTAACATGAATTGCCTCCCTGGTGAGTTACAGGTAGAGAATATAACAGGTGGAACTGTCACTCAAAGGAAACTTTATCTGCAACAAATAAGGTGATTAGGGGAACAACTTCCAAAGTTGGTGATCGAAGAGCAGGGGTGAGTACTTCCTTTTATTTAGGAGTAGTATAAATATGTGAAAGGGGAGTTTTGTCATCCTCTGTAGAGGTGGGTATAAGGCAGGAGCAAGCACATGTATACTAGGGCAGAAGCTTAAGTGCATATCCTATGTTGTATTGGCGAAGGCTGTACTCCTCTGTGGGTGGAGACTTTAACATGATCCTGAGGTCCTGGTAAGTGTCTGACCCTTCATATTCCATCTCCTAGGTTGTAAGGACGCATGTCTGATTCAGGCTTCCCTCTCTGACCTTGAAGGTCAGCTAACACCATTAACATTTCTAGGGGCGGGCCTAAAGATGGAGGTTAAGACTAGTCACACCCGACATGAGGGTCCTGGACCCACTCTGTGATTGGTCAGTACTCTGGGTGTTGTGATCGGCTTCCCCTGGGGTTGTCGATGTACAGTTAAAGTTACTGTCAGTATTGATAGGGGGTGGGGAATGGATCGCTGTCACTGTGTCACCATTTCCTGTACCGCCCCCTTCCTAAAAAAGCCTCTACACCGCCATGTTCGGGGCTTGCTCCATGTGGATCCAG
Source organism: Mungos mungo (assembly GCA_004023785.1). NCBI lineage: Eukaryota > Metazoa > Chordata > Mammalia > Carnivora > Herpestidae > Mungos > Mungos mungo. The sequence goes on from PISW01013710.1 coordinate 24,251, forward strand.
TGTGTTGTTGAAGTCTGTGAGCCCGAGTTTAGGCTGCCCGGGCCTAAATTCGTAATAAAGCCCTTTGCTTTTGCATGCATGATTCGGTCTCACTGGTGGTCTCTGTGTTTTGGGGGTGATATTAAAATCAGGGCTTTACAGGTGAAGTTATCCTGGAGCTGAACTGTTCTATGCTGGCCAGAGCTCTTGTTATTTGCATCAAAAAGATAAAGTTAACCCCAAAAGCCAAACTAATGTATGAAAGGAAGTCCAAAGCTGGAGGCATCACATTTCCAGACTTCAAATTGTATGACAGAGCTGTACTCATCAAGACAGTCTGGTACTGGCCCAAGAACAGGCCCATAGATAAGTGGAACATAATGGAGAATCCTGCCAGAAACAGCTTCAGCAGGTCCAGGGATCCCTTAAGGATGGACGGTGTTGGTGAGAGAGAGTGAGAGAGTCTTGGGTTTTGTTCTGATCACCAGAGAGGCATCGCTGCTCTGTCTGATTCTCTTGCTTTATTTATGGTGAAATGTACAAGGAGCAGA